>JAQFZH010004573.1:0-11769 GCA_034695485.1 Entomobrya nivalis
GGATTTGATGGACAATCCGGAGGAGGATTTGATGGACAATCCGGAGGAGGATTTGGTGGACAATCCGGAGGAGGATTTGATGGACAATCCGGAGGAGGATTTGATGGACAATCCGGAGGAGGATTTGGTGGACAATCCGGAGGAGGATTAGGTGGACAATTTTCTAGATCAAATGGAAGACAATCGTCTGAAGAACAAGGTGGACAATCTTCCATGGAACTTGTAGGACATTGACACGGTGGACATTTTGGTTTTTTATACGGAATCGGTGGAACAGGAGGATCTGGTGGGTTTGGGTGCAAAAAAATGGAACTCGATGGACAACAGGGACATGAACTATTTACTCTAGCAAATATTAACACTGGGCGCGTGTCGAACTGCAGAAGTATAATAAAGCAGCAAATTAATAACCAATTCATGCCTTAATTGAACTCAACTATATTCAAATAAATATAGCAAAAATGTGCGGTAATTCCATGCGGTTGAGACTAAAACTTTGTATTTAAGTTGCTCTTTTAAGCTTTTCTTCGTAATCTGCAAAAAAAACTTTTCGTATAATTGTATCAATGGCTTTAATGTGAGTATAATTTCCGTGTAAAATGCTTCTGAAACAATTGAAAATAAACCTATATGAAGGTAGTTAACTGAGGATATTACGTTAGCATTATTGCTCTTGCATAGATTTGATTACTAGTTCATACTTTAATGTACATTAGTTCATGTTACATTTTTATCACAAGTGCTCAGAGAGTTATCAATTAAATTAACAATGACTAATCAAACAGAAAAATGTGCGTATTATTATTTATCTCATAAAATATGAGCACATGTGCCTTTCAGTAAGTGTGGAAACCTAATGATCGTCATTCAGCAATACATCATTAGAGTAACGTATCAGCAAAACATCAATCAAATTTAGCTAAAAATTCTAAGCATCAAATTTAAATTAAATCTTATTTTAATCCTGCCAATTTTTTGCATTATTCATACTGGATTGGGTGTTTAAGTGATATTTTAGATGGCAACAAATACTAATTAATAACATCAAGAGAATAAATTCTCAAATATCAAACCCGAAGTTCATTGCCAATGTCTCCAGTCTCTCTATGGTTCAAATAAATAATAATTATTTTTTGGTGTTTGGATGCAATCAGGTATACGAATCTTTTTCGTTTGTTTGTATTGTCATTTCCAAATAAACTTTGTCCTGATTCAAGAAAAATAATAAAATTAGAATGTTCCATTACCAAAAAACACGAAATATCCATGTGCTAAAGATGTATAAAGAGAAATCGATTTAAACCCTGTTTAAACTACTGCGTGCTTTGTGTGGTATGGGTACGTACTATTTTTGCCGTGCATATTAGTTCAGTTCTTGATTCAAATTAGTATTCCGTCGTCATTAGTATTTAATAAATGTAAGGAAAGAAAATAGCACCTTCTAACAAATACATGTAAAATAACTAAGAAAACATTAAGTTAAAATAAGGTAGCAGCAATGAAACGTTTTAAAATTTATTTTTATTTAATTCAGTTTTTGTAATGGTTCTTCACATTGATTGATATGTTTTTAGTGCAGTACATCCGTGTAGTTCAGCTTAAAATTACGAATTGTTTCTATAATGTTTAAACTTCCAATTCATGAAATATTTATGTTATAGCTTATAACCAATATTTAGGTAATGGAGGATTCTGCACTGTAAAAAGCCCAAATGCTGCTTATGGATAGATGCAGCATCGCTGTCCACTACTGCACCCGGTATCCCAATAAACACTTCTCATTGTAGGGCACTGTCCAGAAACACATCTCGCTGGAAAGTTGTAATTTCCTTGGTCTTGGCATGACAAAGCTTCAGCATGCTCTTTTAAAAAGACAACAAAAATAATCGTTATTTTTTAACTACCAAATAAAATATATTTTAATTAGCAAAGTTTTATTCAAAACTTACCAACTCCGAAAACACACATTGCGACCAAAACAATGACCGCCAGTGCGATCAAAATAGGTTTGATGTAAACCATTTTGTTGGTTGTTTCCAGAAAAATTGTAGTTCTGTACTTTTGAAAATACTTTCTGATGTATGTTTTGTGGGTATTTGCAAAATTTGAATGATGAACTATCCGATCTCTACTGCGGCTTATATACCTCCAAGCGGAACTGGTTTGTTTACGATTTTTTTTAAGCTCGTACGCATACACTCAACAAGAAACTGTAAACACCGATTTACTTGGAAAAAAGTTACCTAAATTTTGGCTACTTCGTAAAATAGGTACACAAGCCAAGCGTATTCCACCTAATTAAGGGAAACATTCATAAAGCGGTATACATGCATTTTAGGTATCAAAATTATTTATTTTTTTGTTATGAAATTTATAATTGAATTTGTTCATCGGAAGCATGTCTTTTAATTGCAATTAAATATGGGAAAATTTAAGGCGGTCTGCATTAACACTTAAATGTATTAATAAATCAAGTAAACATGAGGAAACAAAGCGCCAGCAATAATACATATCATATTTTTAAATAGCATGGCTGGCTGCGCCTGCAAATGATCAATTGATCAGTTTAACGTAATTTTGATAAAAAAATTAAACATTTATCATATTTTTTAATCTATTTTTTACTAACCACATTTGAAAAACTATCGCGTTTTGGACTTTTGGATCGACAGAGAGACTTTTCGTTCCCTACAATCCATCAATCTTAGTTAGTACCATTCTGGCACTTAATCAGTCAATATGCCACCAATTTTTGTTTACTCAATTTCACATATCAGTTAAGGTGAAAATGACACCGTTGACCTATATGCTGCAATTTGATTAAAATATTTATTCAATTGATTCAGATTTTGATCACGGAATTATAATTATAAACAAATCTATCTTGTAAATATTTACGCAACTCTCCTTTCATAATTTTTATGTAGTAAACATTTCGCCGAGTAATTACTTAATTACCTATTCTTATTTGGATAAAAGTGATCTTCTATGAGTATATTTGACCTGGTAAACTAAACGTTAAAAATGATTTCATTTACGAGTTTAAAGCATCACTCAGTACCATTTTTACGCTGATGGGTTTTATTCATACAAAGTTTATTTCCTCTTGAGTGCCAATTTCACCCATTTTTTCCAAGTATTTTCCTAACAATTTATGTTACGCAACGACTTGGCCGGAAATTCAATGAAAAATGCATTTTCTTGGAATAAATTGACTAGGAGTGGAAGTGTCTTCAGCAAAAAAAAAACCTTTGGGGGAAATTAACCCACGATAGAAAAAGGCAGTAAGATGTTTTGTTATCGTAAGCCGCCTTCATGCTAAAAACAAGAGTAGTGTATTAGATTTATAAATTAGGTACATTACTTGGAAATATTTAATTATAACTTGACTTATACCTAAGTTAATATGTAAAACAAATTCATGTGTATGTTATGTTAAATAGATTGAGATGCTATTGATCTTATAATCATAAAATAAAAGTTTATGTTTATAAGACCAATTTCACAACCCATAATAAATAATAATTATTTATTTGATGGTATATAATTTGATACATTACTAGTTTTACTAATACTGTCAACTTTTCATTGAACGCATAGCACACGAGCTAGGTTATACTCTATTCGTACTACGTATCAAAACAGGTAACCTTGAGAATATTTACGTATTCGTCACAAATGTTATATATCATATCAAAAGTGCATGTCAGACAACGTAATTTTCATGCATAGGAATGCACAACGTTAATGGAAAATTTACACATTAATTCAAAATAGCGTTGTAGTGATTTTCTATAGTGTAGTGTAGTGCTGTAGGCATTGGAAACCATATATCACATGCTGAACACAAATACAAATTGTAGTAGTTGGAAAAAAATGACAGCCGCACCCATATAAATAATACACAAATGCATTTTGTACATATTTTCACTTCATGTTCGTCTGTCTCAAAGCTACTGATACAAAAATATATATTTCTAGCAGATAAAAAAATAGAACTCAAATGTTTTTTCGGCAAACGTTCTCTATGACTCAAGTACATACAATATTCACATACTTGAATGTAATCAAGTGAATATTTATTTTGTTTGTAATTTAATTTCATTCCCAAAAAAAAATTTCACCTGTCAGAAGAAATGTACATACTCTTAATTTTTAGAACCTTATCATGTAATAATGTCCAAGGCCCAAAAATTACCCACGTGCCCATAAAATACAAAATAAAAATCCAATTGCAAGTTTCAAGGTAAAACAAGATAAAACTGCTATGCGCTTGTTGTTATATTGCATTGTAATCATTTTCACTTTCTATGGATCCTTACGTCATTGTAGACAATGAAACACAAGAGCCGTCTATTTAAACTTATTATACCTGTTTAACAATTGTAAATGAACAGGTGTAGGAATGAGTCATATTGACAATCTAAAGGATCCCTTCATGCATATAAAATCAAACAAGTGAAACCCTCTGGCATTGACATAAAACTAAAATACAGACATGCATACCTTTTTGACATACTCGTCTATGCATAAGAGTGGATTTCTCCTGGGAAAAGTGAAAGGGTCCAGACAAAACAATAGCTATAAATACACAACTTTTTTTTCCTTTTCCAAAAATCATAGGTACAATGCAAGCTTGAGAGAAGCTCAAATGAAAGGGAAATTTGTTCACAATTTCAAGTATATATTATCATAAGCTATCTCTAGACTGAAAGCTCAGTATTCTTTGGAAAGCGAAAGTGTTCAGAACTTCATTTTAGAACGTGGTCTAAAATCATAAGTTTGACTGATTTTAAAAAAGTTACATAAATTTAAGCAATAAAAATGGGGAGCGTTTCAGTATTTAATTTGTCTACTCTATTTGTAATTTGTTTTATATTATCAAGTAATGTGGAAGCTGGTAGAACCATTAAGAAACCTGGTGCAGTGCTACCAAAATTGACAACTCCACAACCGACTATTACAGCAGAAGACTACGAAATGGAGGAAGGGGAAAGTTTACCAAAAGCTGAAAATATAACAGAAACGGAATCTGTAATAAATTCAACTGTGTTGTCGGTAGGGTAACATTTGTGGTATCGTTTAAAAGTTAAAAATGTGAACCAGGTTAACTACGATTTGTTTTCTTATTTTTATTTCAGCAAAATTCGACTGAAACCGAACAAAAGGTCGAACGTCCACAAAGTGGGAAAAGAAAGAAGCCTTGTAATCATACCACCTCAGCCCAAGTGCCTATGTATCAGGGGCCAATGCATTATAGATATCCACCATCAGCTTATCAATATAGATTACCGCCAACCATGTATCAAACTTATTACAGGAATCGATATAGGAAACAAGGTGTTCCAGCTTATGGAAGTAAGCTATGCAAATTTCTTTAACAATTTTTAAAGTAGATATTTGTGTTTATCAATTATTATTAATTTAATCAAAATATTTATGCAAATTATTTGTTATTTTCTACAGTGACTCATTCTATACTACCCCAACTCCAAAAGGCGGTAACGGATATGGCCAAAGGTGTTTTGAGTGGGTTGGGCTGGGACACTGAAAATTGGGAAATGAAGTTGTTGGAAAATATTGTGAAGTTGGTATCTAAGGATATGCTGTTTTTGTTACAGTTGTTTAAATAATTGGACTATATTTTATGTATATTTATTAATATTTATATATTTATTGAAATACAGTATAATTTATGATTTTAAATTATTCATTTATATTTTGAGTGGAATAAAAGGGTATATTTACTAAACATACTAATTATATAAAAGAAAGCTGTTAGGGAATTCGGTTCGATTATTAACTAATATACTTGTTTCCGTTTAAGTACATAATTAATTAGCTGCATTATTTTAATTAGCAATTAACTAAATTAATGATTTATCTAAAGCCTTACATTAACGTTTTTAGTTCAGCAAGCTGCTAAGCAAAGTCAAGTAAAAGAAAATTACAGACGTTTTTTCATAAATCAACTATGAATTTTATCAAAGCATATTTCGCCACCAAAAATAAATATAATATTAAGGCACCGTCTCAAATTGCCCATATCCAACATCCTAATTCAATTTCCCAAGAGCACTCAATTCTGACTCAACTTTTTCTCAAACCGATTAATATTCTTAGAATACTTGGCTTGTGCCCTATAAATTTTAGTAAACTATCTAAACCCAAATCATCCTTAAACCAATACACATTCGGATTCAATAGGCTTTCATTTTACTCAATTTACTCCATAATTGTGCACATATCTGCTTGCCTTTTGGGCTACGTATGGACGTCCACTATTTTATCTGGCAATGCTCGCATGAGTCACATGATAATTTTGTTTTCTGAAGATTCCTCCAATTCAACTTTTACATTCACAGAATATATAACAACGGTATACTCCATTCAGTATTTTCTTTGCATAATTTCTTTAATCTTGACTACATTTTGTACCGTTCCAAGTCTTGTTACCTTGTTAAATCAATGGTCACTTCAGTATTTTGAACGATTTACCCGAGTATTTCCGAATTGTAAAAATATTTTGACGTTTTCTAAATTATACACTAAATGTACAAGAAAACATTATTTCAACCTATGTTTCTCAGTAGTTTACATGGGTTGGGTGCAAATTCTAGTGTCGAATTGTTCTACGGGAAATTTGAATAAAATTTGCTCGTCGTCAGATAAGCTAGTTAGCTTGATAAATTTATTATCTGGATTTCCATCAGCTTTGATGATAATCATGCATGTTGAAATGATGCAAGGCTTAACAGATCTTGTTTTGGAAGCATTTGAACAAATCAGACAAGCGGCTGTTAATTTGGATCGAAGCAGAATTGGTGACTTTTATAAATTGATATATTTTGTGAGAAAGCAATATAAACTTGTTGAAAAGGTTTGTGGACCGGGAATGTTAATTTTAGCGGGGTATTTTTTCATGACGTCAATAACCAATTGGATTATTGTACTGTGGCTAATAAAAGGAGAGGTTTTAGTATCAGTGGCAATTAGTACACTGGCATTTTCTGTATTGCAACTTAATGTATATCTTAGAATTGTTCGAGCAAATAGGAGGGTCTTAAGAGCAGAATTGGAAATTGTGCAAATTGTGATGCAAGATAGCGACAAAGATGCAAAAACAAATATACTGGCGTTTCTTCGGAACAAATTTGAGGTAAATTGTTTAATTATTTTTAAACATTTGCAAATGTATCTCGGTACAATTTGTGATCTTAGTTTGTTAATAATCGATTATTAGTCGGTTAACAATCAATTAATAATTGTCCAATAATCGATTATTAGTCTAGTGCAACTTGATTGTTTACCGATTATTAATCTATTGCCATCTGATTATAAATGAATTATTACCTAATTATTAATCGTTTGTTAACAGAAAATTAACCTATTAATAATAGCTTATTTTTTAATCCTGTTTCCATTTTTTTAGCGGGAAATCTTTGTCAACTATTTGACCTTAAAGCCATCAAAATATACGTTATGCAAAATAGTTGATGTGAAATACAGTCTCTTACTTTTGTGCTTGGGAAGCTGTACAACATTTGTAGTTGCAATTTTGCAATTAGCTGATGGCACAAGTGTCAATCCGTGTTAGAATATTTGAATTATTATTTTTTCATTAAATTAATGTAATTCGATGTCAATTCTTTCTGATGGTGCTAAGGATTCGAAAAAAATTATGCAAACAAAATTATCATATTTATTCTTTATTGTCTTATTTAAATGTAAACTAATTACGGTTATTGGTAACCTTATGAAATTTACTGACATCCACACACATGACGTCTCGTCGAGAAATCGAGCCCGTGAATAAAGGATGTATTTTTCTTAAAGAGTTCATAATTGCTTTGCATCCTAATAAAAGCTTAATAATCACGAGCCCTTCAAAAATACAATTAAGTCAAATCAAATATTTCGATATGGAAATTTGTAAGCATGGGCTAAGTTCTCAAGAAGCTTTCAATCCAGAGCATTCACTTTTTAGTCAACTTTTCCTCAAAAACTTATTCATACTTCGACTTGTAGGAGTGTGTCCGCTAAGCTTTACAAAAGTCAAGTCAAATTCAAACACCCACTTTTACCTTTACATATTTAAATGGCAGTCGTTACACACAGTGTACTCCATATTTATTCAAGTTATTACTTGTTTTGCTACTTACTTTGCTGTAACAAACGTTTTAAAATGAAATGCCCAAATTGGTCATCTCTCAAATTTGTTCCCAGAACACACTAAAAACGTTCAAATTAAAACAGGCTCATTAACATTTCCGGAATACATCACAACGGCTTATATATTTCAGTTCTATTTATGTAACACAGCGTTAGTTTTGACCACTTTATGGACAGCTCCTCACATCTCTACTTTACTTAACCGTTGGTCCTGTCATTATTTTTCAAATTATTTGTCAGTTTTCCCAAAGTACGATAACCAGTTAACATTTTCTTTAATGTATAATCAATTTGGGAAACGTCTTATTTTCAAATTAACAACTTTGCTGATTTGTTTGGTATTTTTCTTAAAAACAGTTTCTTTTTGTTTGATTGACGATATTTATGGCAGTTGTACATTGGCGGATAAGCAAGTTTCAATGATAAGCATGATATTCAGTGTAACAATGGGAACCATGGTTGCCATACAAGTTTTTACCTTACGACTTGTAACAGAGCTGGTAGTAAAAACTTTCGAACAAATCAAAGAAGGAGCTCTAAACGACCCAAATTTTAAGCCGAATATGGAATATTTTAAGCTGGTATATTTTGTGAGAAAGCAATATCAGCAGATTGAAAAAGCATTTGGTCCAATATTCTTTATTTTGGTTGGTTTTTACTTCACATCGACAATTACCAATTGGATTATTGTTCTTTGGTTAATTAGAGGTGAGGTTTCTACAGTGGTTGCTACAAGCACGATGTTATTTTCGTTTGTGCAGCTGGCGACATTTCACCGCCTGGTAGGTATGAATGAACAGGTTTTGAAAGCTGAAAAACAGATTATGATGACATGCTTGTCAAGCTCTAATTCGAAATTGAAGTTTCAAGAGAAGTTTGAAGTATGGAAATTTTCGCACAAAAATTATATATTTTTGAGCTTTTTGATAAGAATGTATCAAAAATGATTTTTTATCAATTTCAGATTGAAATTTTCATCAATTTTTTAACTCTCAAACCATCAAAATGGGTGATATGTCATTTAATGGATTTTCAATATAACAAGCTATTCATGATACTAAGCAGCTGTACTCCATACGTAGTCGCTATTTTGCAGCTGGCTGAGTTTTCCAACAGTGAAATTCTGTCGACGTTTAAGATTTCTTAAAAAAGGGAAATACATGGGTAAATAGTGTATTTACTATAACGCATAGTGATAAAAAAAAGTTTCTCCTTTGAACCTCATTTTTTTCGTTTCTTGAAATACATATGCATTTTAATAATCATTATAATTCTTACTTTTACTGTAAAAATTAATTAGCAATTAATTAGTTTCTGTAAGCTATTTTTTTCATTGACAATTAATTAAATAAAACATAAATGCTTTACTCAAAATACTGCAATTAGAATTTATTATTATCAAAATCAATTCAAATATTGGTGATAAGAGCATGCTATTAGTAATTAGCTAATTTGATGGATTGATATTAAGACTAATTAGTTAAATTTACTAAACCTTCCGATTGCATATATTCATTATAGAAAAAGCTGGTATAAATGTGTCACCAAAAAATTAATAAAACAGTTCTAAAAACACAATATAAACTTCAAATAACGTACAAGCTTCAGAGAAAATCAGCCGAGAAATAGCTTATAAAACGTTTACAAGCGCACGATTACTAAAAACAAAATTTGCTTTTGAATTTTGTTTTATAAATGCATCTTCTCCCAGAATCAATGACACGGGAACATGCCGTTCTTAGTCAACTTTTTATTGAACCGTTATATCTTTTACGTATATTTGGTGTATGTCCACTGTCAATTAATAAAAACCAGAATGTTGTACTAGCAAAGCCTTATTACATTTTAAATTTTAACTGGATCTCGTGGCGTACATTATACTCCATTTCTATCCAATTACTAACCTGTTTGGCATGCTACTTGTTAACATTCCAACTTTTAAACCAAGAAGCCAGGATAATTCACTTTATTGTTTTGCCTAATAACAAGTTGAACTCTACGAATATTATTCCTGTAAATTTTTCTGAATCTGTAATTATGACTTATGTAATCCAGTTTTGCATTTCTGTTACAAGCGTTACATTAACTACGTTTTGGATAGTTCCAAATATCGCATTCCTTTTAAATCGATGGACGTTTCAGTATATCAATACATTTGCTATCTATTTCCCTAACATTTCAACAATAGTTAACTTTGAAAATTTTAACACAAGTTGGAATAAACGTTTCCATCGAAAAATATTTTCTATTATTATAGGTTTTCCGGTATTTGCCTTCACAGTATCTCAATGCTTCTCAAACAGCGCTCAAAACATTTGCTCGTTTGCAGATAAGCAAGTGACCCTGATTATAGGATTTTTCTTTCTAATGTCTGGGAATACTGTGGCCTTGCACGTTTATCTAATACGATCATTGTTAGAACTTGTTATTTTAAATCTGCAACAAATTCGGAACGCTCTCTTAGCATCAAATATCCACAAAAACGTTTCAATTGTTGGAACTTTTAAGCTAGTTTATTTTGTCAGAAGACAACATAAGCTTATTGGGAAAACCTTTGGCCCTATGCTGCTTATAGTGTATACATTCTACTGTACTTCAACAATAAACAATTTTATTATTGTGCTTTGGTTGCTAAAAGGAGAGGTCTCGCCAGTTGTGGTTTTTGGAACAATGTCGTTTGTAATTTTACAATTAATGGGCTTCTATCGAATTTTAATTTTCAACGCAAATATTTCGAAAGAAGAAAAGGAAATTATCAAAATTGTCATTCAAGGAAATTTGGGGAAAGATAAGAATTTTAATAAAGACTATTTGGAGGTATGTATTATATGATAACAACAAAACTATAAATTAATATATGAAATTAAATTTAATATATTATGCCATTGCTTGTATATTTTAATAGCGTGAGATGTTTGTTCATTTTATGACGCTGAGACCATCCAAATTTCTGATCTGTCATATGGTGGATTTTAATCTCGGAAAGATTTTATTTATTGTAAATAGCTGTACACCCTTTGTATTAGCTATTTTACAGTTGGCGGACTTTTCGAATAATGATATATTTTAAACATTTTAAACTTCTGAGTATACTAGTATACAAGTCCAATAACCGTTATCAAATATGTTGCTATAAAAATTGTTTTTTTATTATAGTTATAAAGAAATATAAAGTATACATGATGCTTTTGTGTTGTTTTAGCATTAATATAATTACGATTAAATAAATATGTGGGTTTTCTTCGTTGTATTCATTCCGTTTTTAATTAGCCGTGAAAATAACAACTTATTTGCTCAATTTATTTAATTAGTCTAGTAACAATATGGAAGCATTGATTGACGCAATTTCTAATGCCTACGCGATTAGGCAAATAGAGGAAAATATATCAAAAAATTTCATTCGTTACGAAGCTTGTTCAGGAGTAAAAAGTAATTTATCCAGCTTAAGTTCCATAAAACAACAAAGTCCTAAAACAAAATACATTTCACAGGATTTTTCCTCAATGGAATCTAGTAACCCAGAAGAATCCACCCTAGATAGATTATTTCTAAAACCATTACTTATTCTTCGAATATTAGGCGCTTGTCCAATAATTA
>JAQFZH010004574.1:0-11769 GCA_034695485.1 Entomobrya nivalis
GGACAGACGGACAGACAGACAGACACTTTCTCCCACTCACACACCGATCCTAGAAACACACTACGTGCGTTAATAATGCTTCAAATACGACGAGCAAACAACACTTGGTTTAAACACTGATATTTCAAGCTTCAAAAATTTATGTATAGTTGGCTTTTTGATTTTTACTGTAAAACAGTTTTGGACATAGAGTGCTTTATTGATTTTCTATTTCCTTCTTAACTTCTATATGCTCAAATAAAATTGAGTTTAGGTGCACACTTAGCCATGAAAATTACAAATTATAGAGACCACTTCCTATGTCAGTGTAAGCATAAATTTACATGCCCATTACCTATTCTATGCAATTCGTCGAGAAAAATTATATATCAACCAAAAAATTTCGATAGTTCAAATCATATACTAAATTTACAAGTTTCCAACAATAAAATCCACCTAGTCATATTAGTTGATAATGTAATGAAAAGTTTTAGTGTTTTTCGTTATAAAACCAAAATTTCGTTTACATAAATATAATGAAATACAACCCTTCTCGTAATAAAATGTTTAATCTTGTTTCTTACTAAGGACCCTGTAATTAGAACAGGAAACTTGGCAACAAAATGTAGAGATATTTTAATGCACTTAAACCTGTTGTGTGTTCAAAGGTAAAATACATAGATTAAGTTTTTTCTGAATAACAGCAAGTGTTATTTATTAGCAAGTTATTTAAGTCCACCAGTTTTAAAAGCAGTTTTGATGATAATTGGTTCCAATAATTTCAGTTCCATTTAAGCAATTAACACCCACACATTTTGGAATATCTGCTCACATATTTTAGATTCTTTCATAATACGATGTTTAAAAACTTTTATTCAGGACAACAAAACGTTCACTTATTACATGAAATGCACTTATGTATATACCAATATTAGGCGAATATACAATCTGTGAATACATCCCATGCTATTTACCATAAAATGGCTTTTATAACTACAGATAACCAAAAAGACTCAAATTATACTGCAAAAACTTGAAGCTAATACTTGCATCAGTAAAGTATGGTAATTTAAGCAGAAAGTTATATCAAGACTAAAACTCAACTTTATTTGTTAACACAAAAATTTCCCAAGCAAAATATAGTTTTTGATGTCCTATTGAATTCACGCAAATTTTGTCAAATAATACTTATCACATTTTGCATTAACAATACTTTACGTCCAGAATTTATAAGATTGCTTGAACATAAATACTTACAAAAAGAGTGTTTTTTATTATCTTAAAATCTCTTCAACAACCGCCAAACAATCAAGTCAAATATATAAAACTAAATACCATGGCAATACGATTGTTCAATACACTAAACTTAGTTTCGACTTTCATCTTAATTAGTATAGCTTCTTCATTTTTAAATACAATCCAAGGTCTGAGTCAAGTACATCTACGGGAAACAAATGCCTTACCTTTCAACAAAAATTTGGAAATATTTAAAGACTGTCTAATATTTTGGAAACAATTTCGTGCTGAAGAAGTAATTGATATTAAATACCTCTGGTTTCAGACATTACAAACATCTGTATATTCCGAAACAGTACGTGTTTTGATGTATGGCGATAAGAAGACTCCTAATAATACATTAAATACAAGGTACTCGCCTTCAACATTCAATTCTCAAATTACGAAGCATACCCATTGCAATATTTTCTTTCACGAGATTCAATTGTATCATATCAACCCCGAATTCAATGAAATTGAAGAGAGTGATCCGAATTTCATTGTTTACTTTTCAAATCGTGTGCAAGACGCCAGTTCTACATTTGAAATTCAGAAACAATTGAATTTGAATTTTTTAAGTTTAAACTATTCTGGTGTACCATTGTATCTAGAATCTAAGGGAAATCTACAAGTAATCAAATTCAACGGTAAAAGTATTTCATTTTATCCGTGGCTTAACACAAACACCAACTTGTCTCAACTGAGGTCCTATTGGTCACAAAAAGTTCAACGAAGTTTTCACGGACTCACGGTTACATCGTTAAGAGAGATAAATGGAAAAGCTTGTAAAATTTCACTTTACCCTAAAAGGATTCTTTACTTTAATACAATATATTGTACTCTAGAATCTAAATTAAATATTTCAATATTCTTCAATAAAAACTCAGGTTTAGGTTCCGTCGATATATACCCTGAACTCATAGTGAACCAGAAAAGTATAAATAGGATGAAACTTTATAAAAGTCAGAATGCAAAGTATCAGTATTCAGTATCCTCTATGGAAGCTCGTTTTTACTCATTTATTATCGTGGATAATGAAATTTCGCAACATGGCTTGAATTTGATAACTAGACCATTTCAACAACATGTATGGATATATTTTATTCTATCTGCTTTGATAATACCATTAGCTTTCATTGTAACATCAAACATAGGCTCAATGCCGAGATTTCAAAACTATTTTGTTTGGAGTTTTATTGCTTTTGCATATACACTTCGCCAAAATAACGAAAACGTGGAAAAGCTTCTTAGATCGTGGCAATGCTCAATGTTATGGCTAATCTGGAATTTCCTGTCAATAATATTTTCATACTGTTACGATGGACAGTTTTATTCATTTTTGGCGTCGGAAAGCGTTACGGAGACACCAAATAATTTATTTGAACTCTCCGTGTCAAAAACTCCAATTGTAACAATGTCGTACAATTATTACATGAATTATGGCAAACGAATATACAAATCATCGTTAAAAGAATTACTAGGCCAGAACAACTTAAGCTTGGTTAAATTACCAAAATACTATGCTACTTTGGCATCCCATACTTATTTAATTGACGAATCACTTGAAACCTTTGGCTCAATTTCCAAAGAATTGCAAGAAATTGGTAACGGTCATAAATTTGGTTGGAAGAAGTTTGCATTTTTGGATAAGGACGACTTTGTCAAGTTTTGGGGCTTTGTTTTAGAAATTAACTTAGGAAGCAAAATAGTGAAACGAAAAAAGGTACAAGAATTCAGCTCCTGGAAAGGTTGGCTAATTAGAAGATATGTTGTTTACAATCGTTTAAATTGGGTAATTGGGCAAACTGTTGAAGGAGGATTCCAACAGTTGTGGACTACCAACGAAATGATATTTTGGCAGTTATCAGAAGCAAGAAGATACAAAAGGCGAAAGAGGCTTGGAAATATTATGGCGTATTTAGTGGACGTAGCTAAAGGCAGTCGAACAAATGGGATTAGTGATAAAAGTCCGCAAGTAATGTCAATTAAAACATTCTGGATAATATTGAAAGTTTATTTCGTTTCGACATTTTGTGCACTCGTAGTCATGGTTGTTGAACTGTTTCAAAATGAAGTATTTAGATCAAGAAGCCGAATGCTTCAACTTACATTATTATTCAACAGATTTTTATCACTACTAATTCAAGGTAATAGCAAAGCTTGTAAAATATTTTGTAATTTTACCGAAAAGACCCAAATAATGGCTGCAGGTTTCATTGTAATCGTTTCGGTCATAATATCAAAAGTCAATAAAAGATTGTAAATATCTACATTTTAAACTTTTGGAGTAAATTTTACGACGAAGTATTTTTAAAATTAAATTGTAAGCGATTTTTCGCAAATGTTCATTTCAATCTATACCTATCATAAAATACATAGAACTACATACTTTTATATTGTAAGGTACACTGGTGGCAACAACTTTAGTTGTCTTTTGAATATACATTGAACATAAAATGTAAGCGCATAAAACCACCAATTGTAATTTCATGGCGTGCATACGTTATCAAAATAAGTGTCATTATGAAAATATTATTATGAAAACAGATGGTTCGCGAGAACTTTTATTGAAGCTATTTTTATCCAGAAATATCCCAATAACATGAACAGGAATACTGGATATGACATCAATGCCTGGTTACCTCTGGCTTCTGACCTTATAAAATTTTGATTATTTACCATTGTTATAAATATTTGTAAAAATGTAATATTGTACTAAAATTTCATTTTTCGTTATTTGTTGTGCTCGTGAAAAAGATAACGGCTAGTTATCGAAAATTTGAGCTAAAAATATTAAATCAATTCCTTATAACCATAAAAATGACTACTCATTATGACCATTTCAATGGATGCAATTACCCCGTGTAGAAAAGCAATTTAGAAAACATTTACTAAATGTACAATTGACATAAAGAGAAAAATATTACCACCATAGTTTTTTCTTTTATCCTATAATTTATACTTTGCCACTCAAGGTGAGCATTAAATGTTGAAAACTTTAAATGTGTTGATATATTACTTACTTGAAACTGTAAGTTCCAGCCTTAACCATACAATATGTTGTCAAGCTTAATATTACAAGGTCGAAAACTTGCCGAAAATTAATACTTTTTTATACTTAGTTTAAATAATAAGGTTACTTTGTAGTCACACAACACGATTGCTAAAATGTTTCGTAAGGAAGTAGTTTTCTTTGAATGCATTGAAAGTTGGACCTGTAAATTATAAGCTAATTACAAATACAGATTTTTATTGTAATTTCGCCATTGAACATGATAAAATAGATTCACCTTGATAATGTCGGGATAAGATAAGGCCACTAACAATCAAAAACCATCTTTGAATTAGAACATGGACTAATTTTTTCAACTATGTGGAACCCTATAATAAATTATAACTGGAGCTAATTTAATTATCTGGAACTGGAACAAGTTATTTATGTATTATAGAGTTTTGGAACTTTTCTTTGATGCAAAAATTTAAACGCTAGTTTTTTATTAGAGAATTGATTGTGCATTAATTTATGTAATGGGACAGTTATAAAAAGACTAAGATTTTGACCTTGCCTTGTCAGGTTAGGAGAAGGTCAGTATCAAGATTCATAATATACAGCTTACTAAATTTTAAATATTCTATTTTATAAAATAAAAATACCATTATTCAATTTTTGAAAGAAATATTTGTAGTTCTTGTCGTAAAAACCTTGAATCTGCCGTAAATAGATAAATTATAAGTTAAGTTTACAAGTACATATCCCGACTAAAAATTGGAACAATGACAGCTTATTTAGTGCATCTGAAAGCCTTGATCGTTTTTTGGAACGGCATGAAGTATTGTTTAGCAGTTGTTGTTGAACAAAGGAACTGTTAAATTATAATACATATCCAATAACTTTGGGCTCCGTTTAGTAATAATATCCCAATTCTACAGCACAATGTCGTTAAAATGCAAATTCTTTTCTATAATCGAAATGAGAACTGTAAATTAATAATTTGGTTTAGTATATGGTAAAGAGGCGTGAACAGAATATCTGTCATTACGAAAATTAACTATTTATTGTTATTTGGAATGAAAAGGTTTTCACCGATTAGTGAGGTACGTTTTCATATATCCAGCAGCACGAATTAATTTGGGACTATTGAGACTAAGTTTAAATTATTTTCGATGAACGTTTGATTCTATAAGACCCCATATTTTGCATTGGTATCATGAAAAATATAAAGAGTTGATAAATCCCCAATATTAGCAGTTTTGTACTACTACTACTATAAAATACAGGTATCAGGATCATGAAATTGTTCCAGGTAATTAACTCGGCTTATGTTTCCATTCGTATAATATTAGTTCTTTTAGATTCTATTGTAGCTTCAGATAATAATCCCTACAGTCAGGAATACTTTTCGGAGGCCAAAGCATTTGCTTTGAATACAGATTTAGAAACATTTAAGGACTGTCTAATTATTTGGAAACAATTTCGTGCCGATGAGGTAGACTTTACGAAAACTGGTTTCCAAGGAATTACAAAATACCCGTGGTTTTATACATTTCATGCCTCAGTATTTTCGAAAACAGCTTTTGTTTTAATATTTGGTGAAAACAAAACCTCTAACGTCTTGTTTAATTTAAACGATACCACTACATCAAACTACTTGTCACAGATTACAAGATATGCAAATTGTCACGTTTTCTTTCACGAAATCAAATCTGACCGTATCAACACTGAGTTCAATTACTATGAAGAAAATGATCCCGATTTTGTAGTTTACTTTTCAAATGGAATGCAAAGGGATATGGCTAATATGGAATTTTTTCGCATTAGTAATTTCATATTGTTATGACGGCCAGTTGTATTCATTTCTAGCAACTGAAAGCTACTCAAAGGCGCCAAATAACTTAGTAGAGCTTTCGCAAACAAAAATAGAAATTGTCACCATGTCGTATAACTTTTTTATCAAAAATGGCAACAAAACAGTCAAAGCGTCATTAATGGACATTCTAGAAGAAAAACGTTCGGCTTCTAAAGAGTTTGTTAAGCTACCAAGCTATTACCGCACTATCAAATTATTGTAAGGGAGATCTTCGATTTTCGTAAAGGTATAGATTTAAGCAGGAAGAGGTTTGCATTGGTGGATCAAGACCATTATGTAAAATTTTGGGGCACGGTTTTAGAGTTAAATATGAACAGTAAGGTTGTCAAACGAAGACGAATACAGGACTTTAACTCGTGGAAAGGTTGGTTAGTCAGAAGATTTTTCGTATACAATCGTTTGCAATGGGTGATATGGCAAACCATTGAAGGTGGATTTCAGTTGGTATGGAATAACAATGAAGTGATAGTTAGCCAGTTATACCCTGCAAGAAAATTGCAAAGACAGGGTAACATTAGAAACATAATGGCGTACTTGTTGGATATAAATAACGGCATTTACACTGGTTTGACTAATTTTAGAGGCCCACAAGCTATGTCATTTGATACATTTTGGATTGTTTTGGAATTGTATTTGATGTTGATATGTTTTTCGATTGGAGTGATGATTGTAGAACAGCTTAGCATTAAAATCTGTAGGTTGAGGATATTAGTACGTGAGCATGTAATACCGTTATTTAAAGAAATCTGGGTTTTATTAACACAAAACTTCCGGAGTTACCTTTATGGTTGTAGTGTATTTTTAGAAAGTAGTAAAAAGATTTTTGGATATATTACTAGAGTTTTATGGGTTTCAGTTAAAGCCTCATGTACAAATTCAGGTTAAATCTGGAAATAGTTTACATGAAGGCTAAACACTACATTTTTCTAAATTTTTAACGTTAAAATATAAATTCATTTAGTTCATTACATATATAACGCAACTGGTTCAGACGCTGCCTTTTAAAATTTACGATCCTTCCGATTTCTTCAAGTTTTATGACCACTTTCACATAATTTCAAATGTTTTGGACATTGCGTTTGAAAGAGAAAGTGTTTTGGCAATTACAATATTTTATTTTTTGTTTGTACAGTCATTGTGGGTTTTAATACGAGGATACGGATTTTTGGATACTGCAATTTATACGTTTTTTTATAATGGAGGCCGGTATTGTGGTGACAGCAACACTAATTTTCCCTCCAATTGCTTGCTTAGCTGGAGAACTGATTGCCAATTTCCCGAAACTTAAGTTTCTGTAAATGCAAAGTAACTATATCATTCGTCGATCTTTCCAAAATAAGGTAAACATACAGAAGGCCGTAGCTTTACAACCACTGAGCTTTTCGTATGGTAGCTTTTACCCGATAACAAAAAAGTTTGCTAGAAAAGTTTTAGAGAATATGATGGAAAATCTGCTAACAATGTTATTAATGTTTGGTTTTTTGGGCCCAAGGACATAATAAATAAGTTAGTGAAGTCCTTGGAAAAAAATATAATTTCTTATTTGAATGTATGTGGTATCAAATATATATAAATTATACCAAACGAAAAGTTATAAATAAATGTTATCGCTTAAAGCCTAATAGTGCTTTTGATTACCGTTCGACCATTTCTTATACTTTCTGGGCTTTGCGAAGGATGTCGAGCACTTAATTTTAGTCCTTGTGCGAATAATCTCGATCAATGTGTTTCGGTCCATGTGGCTTCTTAGATGCCTTACGTATATCAAAGCTCTAGTAAAAACATTACCATTTACAGTGGAAAACACATCGGACTTCTTTATTAAGCTCAACTATATATATTAGGCATAACATTTCTCTACGCCTTAAAACGACTACTTTTGCCTGTTAAATTCCGTCAGAATTTCTTGAAGAAAATTAATTGCTACTGACTTTCAAACTTCAGTCATTTTAACGGGAAAGTGAGGTTTTTGAGGGAATATGGTTATCTCAGTACATTTTCATTATCCCAACACGATAAATACGTTTTACATAGAAAACGTCATGTTCCTAACTTTAAGGAGAGTTTTGGTATTTTTTGGGTCAATCAGATCGGATTGTAGGGTGAAGATTGCCATATTCACCCTGCAGTTTTTTTTGTTTGTTTTTTCAATATATGCCATACATGTCGTGATTGGTCAAATTTTTTTATATCCATTTGATTCTCTAACAGGCGAATTATTTGCATCATTCTCTATTAAAAACTATTACAAATAAATTTTAGTTATAGCTTCACTAGGTCATATCAAAACAAAGTAAATTTAAAGAATGCAATGGCATCATACAGGGAGTGGGGACTAACTACCACTGGGTGGAAGGGGCCTGGATACTCAATCAAATTTTATTATATTAGTTATTATCCAATTGAGAAACGAGTTTGTAGAAACTTGGTAGAAGATATGATTGAAAATCTGTTACTGTCACTATAAATGTCAGCAATTAAATATTTGGTAATGTTTCAGCAGTAAAGAAATTTGGAGCAAATACATTGAATTTCATAATGCTTTATTTTTTTTACTTTGAAATAACTTTATCGTAAATTAAACACATTTGTATTGTATACATTAATAAATGGTAGCCTACCTTGCAAAGACTTAACCCATAGTAAGCAAAGCTCTAAAGGTGCCCTTTTCTACACTTTTAAGGTAATTCAGCACACTCATTCTACCAACCACATACTGCTTCCCATACGACAACAATATCAACTGACAACTTCTTTGAAACCTTTTCATTAGCCTATTTTGCTCCTGAAATCCCCAGTTATGCCTGGTCCACGATCTGATTGTTTTACTTCCACCTATATAAAACCAACAGCCTAATTGTAGTAACGTTGTGAAGTATCCCAAATCAAGCATATTACCAATGATCATAGGTGCTTTCGTAATAAACTGCAATTCGTTCCAAAATCTTATCAACACAAAGCTTAAATATATCGCAGTAGCCAAAAATATTGCATTAGTTATCATAAGGTAAAAACCAAGCATACAAATAACCATAGCTTGCTGGTGTACAATTTGAAGGCCTCTGTAAACCAATCGTACATTTTCTGAACTCCTGAATGTTATATCCGTAATATACATAGATCCACCCACTCTTAGTTCTTTACATATCAGAAAATACATATAGAATGCGTAGATAATAATAGGGGTAACTATTGGGACCATACTAGAAATAATAACTAAGTACATGTACATATGATACAGAATTAGAGTTATAGCAACTGGTAAAGCATAGTATTTTTCAGGTATCAGACCCCCAATATGAATGACTCCACGGGGGTAACAAAATAAAAATATTATTGCAAATAGGTAAAGTATTATGCAGCCTACATCTATTATAAAAATTGTTAGATCCAACAATAGAAACATTCCACCAGCAGTTGTAGCGTTGAAATTTGGCATGTGTTTCGCTAAAATATATAGATAAAAAAACAAATTCTTTTAAATGAAAAAGATATAAGTTAAACTTTATATTTGATTTAATACCGTGTAGATTTCGAAGAAACGTAAGTATTCCATTAATTGTGACACAAATTTCTGGCGTATAAAGTCTAAAAATAGAATAGCACATTAAAATCAAACTATATCCCAGCCACCATGCTAATGTTACATGAAACTGATCCATGGCATCGTTTTCTTGGAAACGCTTGAGAACTAGAAGAAATCCCAATACTAGCCAAACTAGGGCTAAATTAAAATTTCTTTTCATTTTACAAACAGCATTATAATCTATTGCTGTTTGTTCTGTGATCATGTTGAAGCTTAGTGGGCCTGAACCAAAATATCTGGATATTTGGCAGGTTAAATAAAACATTCGGGATAGCCGTTTGCTTAGCATATTTGCTGTTTAAGTTTATATTTATATTTTGGTAAATTGGTACAACGATTGTTTTCCAAACTAATTTTGTTGACTTGAAACACAAAAGAGTAAATCCGAAGTGAGCAGTTCTTACTTCTTGGTTGGTAAATCTATGAGCTTTATAGTAACCTTGTAACGCTTTATTTATTTATTTGATGTTTCGTCTAAAAATTCTACAAGTTCAAATATAATGCATTCTAGGTTAAACTTTAGCCATGGAACTTACAAATTATGGATATTACTGTGTTTGTGAGTGTAATATACGAGAGTACATAGTTGGATTTTTTTGCATTTTTAGCTCATCCGGAAACTTTGCCGAGTTTGTAAGATTCTTTGAGACAATGTTTCATGGACGTCTCATTTCTATAATTTTAGCATCTATTTAATTGACACGTTTAAACACGTGAAAGGTCATCGAAGCCCATGAAAGAATGGCTTAGATCATTTCCTTTTCTAATTATGATTAATTTATCATAAGTTTTGATGATAAAAACAGTATTGGTTGGACATTGTTACATTCACAGAATTTACTAGGTTATATGCATTGAAGTACTAGTAATACTTAAACTACTAACTTAATTAAATGTTAAAAAATAATAGGGTATTTTTAAAAATATTTCTCAAGGATCTGACCATGCTGTCATCCGGAGGAAGTTGCCGTTTTAATATCACCAAACTATTAAAATCCTACAAATAAATAAATAGCTTTAAAGGACAAAACAAACTGTTTAAAATAAAAGTGTGTTCAGGAAAATTTGATGTATTTCGAGTCATACCTGATCTAACGTCCAAACTTTATGAAAAAGGTTTGCTGCAAGGCGAATTATTTCATTTAAATTCAGAGACCTATTCAGAGGCAATGTATTGCCGTTCCTTACTGAACAAATAAATCTAAATCATTTGTCAAGTGTCCAGTCCGCCATTTAAACTGTTTTGAATAAACGAATGTTTTTCGAATACATATTATCGTTAATTTATATAATAGCATCTAAAAATGTTCCAATGTATCAAATAGCTGAATCAAAAATTTCAATAGACATGTTGACCAAATATCATGAACGAACTTTCTAAATCATACGATGGGCGTTCGCATATTTGTAAGAAATTCCCATCAAAAATAACACAAAAACTAAACAAACTAACATAACTATGTACCTTTTGTTTGACGTATAAGATTGTAATGTGGACAAATGTGCAGTTTTTAAATCCACAAGCATTTATTAGAATTTGAAAATGATCATTAAATTTAATATTTTAAACAACACGAGACTTATTTATGAGACACTAACATTATTTGAAACCCCCCATTCTTACTTTTTACCAAAAATGTAAATAAATTGTATAACAAAGGTTTATTTGACAGATATACGTTAAAACATTAAAGTTAATAATTTTACTACGTAATCAACCCGGAAACGCTACTAAAGACAAATAAATATTATGTTGTTTGAAGGTAAAAATAATCAGTAACTTGACAAATCTGAAGGCTCTGTACATCCTGCCAATTACTATGGTGTTATTTTCATGGTGAAGTATTTCCGCATAGCCAATTCTAAACCCTACTAGAGAAAACGAACACGCTATGTTTCAACTACTATGGAACAATTATTGAAACTAGTGTTTTCATTTTTGATAAACTGCTCTACAGCCCTAATAAGTTTATACATTTGCCAAATTTGGGTATTACTAAAACCCACAACCAAAATCCACAACCCACAACCCACAACCAAAATCCACAACCCACAACCAAA
>JAQFZH010004575.1:0-11766 GCA_034695485.1 Entomobrya nivalis
CTAATATACATACATTCAAATACAAAGCACACTTCATACATACATTTTTATACACATCAATAAAAATATCCGATTCACTGCTGTTAATTTGAGTCCTCGCAAATTAGTGGAATACACTGACTCAGAAACTAGCTCATCCTCCTCCTCCGAAGATGACCTGAAGGTGTTTGCTGTTCCTCCAGCAGCACCTTTAACCAAGAAGCGCTTCTTGCCGACCCTCGCTGCTAAACACAACGCTGCTACTGGAACTCGGTCTTGTACTCGATTGCCTGCTGATTTAAGAGCTCATTTAAAAGTGGAGAAGACAAGTGACTCATCCTCCTCCGAAGAAGAGCAAGTCAAAGTTTTCCCTGCTCCCTCAGCAGCACCCTCAACAAAGAAGAAGAGAGCCGTCACCAAGAAGAATGAAGGAAAAAGGGTTGCTCAACCGAAGTCATCAGTTCAGTGTCGAGTTTGGAGGATGTGCTCAAACTCTTATTTGAAAGTTCACATGAGAAAGCATACTGGGGCGAAGGGACACAAATGTGAAAATTGTGGAAGGTCGTTCTGGTCCCCGAGTTTATTCGCATACCACAAAAAACGAAGGGACGAGCAAAATGGCGTGTGTCCACGACAAAATAAAAAGCATGACGGAGAATGGAGGCCCAAGGGATCGTGGAACTGTAAGATTTGCGGGAACAGAATGAAATATGCCAGTTATTATGGGGTGCACATGAGAAGTCACCGGGGTGAGAAGCTATTCAAGTGTGGGGAGTGTGGCAAGGCGTTCGTGACAAGGTGTAACTTGTCTCATCACATGAGGATCCATACGCAAGCTTGGCAGTACAGCTGTGTCTTTTGTGAGAGGACATTTCACTTCAAACATAATCTCTTCAATCATCTGCGAGGGCATACGGAAGAGAAGCCGTATTTCTGCGTGGTGGAGGGGTGTGGGGCCTCTTTTCAACATCCCACTACTCTCCAGACTCACCGAAGATTAATTCATTTGAAAAAATATTGAAAGCCGAAATTGTAAAGAGTGGAAAATTAACTTTTAATGTTTAATTCAATTAATTCATTAGCGCCATGTACTACTAAATTAATTATGTAAACAGCTGTACACGTTGATCTGAGACAACACTTACTTTTAATTACTCTGTAATTATTTTGAATTAAATAATAAATAAATAAATTGTATAAAGTTTCCCCTAAAAAAATAATTAAGCATTAATTTTATGCATCCTGCAATTTTTTCGAATTTATACCGTTATTTTTTTTATTCTGTATTTAATTTGCATTGAATAATTTAACTTGGGTTTCCCATCACATAAATTTTACCATTTTGAGGAGTACCGTACCGATTCGAATTTTTGGCATCACCCACCCACACCCATATCATCAATGTCGCTGTCCCTAACGCCAATGCAAAGTTGGCTCCAAGATGGCTGCTACGCGATGAATGACCTGGCTCGGGGTCTTTATGTTTTTGAATCGAAATAAATATTAGACTGAAATTTCTACTAGTTTCCTGTGCACTTTCCCTATCCTTATCTAGGTACGATGCACTACCTTTTACTTCCGTTGCAATGACTTCAGTGAAAGTGAACTTGCTTCACTACTGGGATAATCCAGACTCATGAAGTGCTAAAGTTCCCTCAAAATCAACTACAAAATAACTAAACAATTAGGCGAACTATTTGTTATTTTCTTAGTTAATTTAAAAACTGTTTTATTAATGTATTTTTAATTAATTGACCAAAAATTACAATTACTGAAAATCCTACACAGCAATTTTACGTCCTCACCACGAGGCTCACAAAGTTGTACTCCAAAAAATAAAAGTAAAAAAGTAATGCCTTTCATCATCTTCTCCCTCTCCTTTCCTGTTTCATCCTGTCTTCTTTTTTCTGCGTGTTGGTTGTGGTTTGCTGGATATGAAAGCAAACCACCACAACTCAATTCTCCCGGACTTCATGGTCCTTGCCCCGTCCAATCAATGACAATCAATTACTTAACAAATCATAAGCCCCATAATTTAATTGAACATTTTTCGCATCCAAAACACTTCCTTAAGCCTCTTCTAATTTTACTCAAAATTCCCATTGATATTCTATAAATATTAAAATCAAGATAAGGTTATCTATAAGATAAGAGTGTAAATTGTATTCTTATTTCTGCAACGTTAATTTATACTAGTATTAGCTATTCCACAAGTCTAGGAAAAAATTTATATTACAGCTCTACTGGATTTATATGTAGATAAGTATTTAGAATCTTATTTTTAATTTGTTATCAATAGTTTACCTATTTCAAAGCTAAACTTACATGTAATTAACGACATTTACGGAACGGAATATACATTTAGGAAATATTATATGAATTAAATGGGTAGTATAACCTTTTTGTGCTAAGCCAGTTGTGCTTCCATTGATAATTATTTTTGAGAAATGGCATGGCATATTCTAGTGCCGTTGTACCTCTCACCTACTATTTGGACTTGCTTCGAAATCCGTGTATGCCCTCTGTTTTGGGAGAACAGAATCAAACTATTAGTTTGGTACTTTTGGAGAATTGATTTACTACAGCATATCATCAAGTATGCAGGTTAAAACATATTGAGCAAAACAACGTATTTAAATATTAAGGTAAACTTATAGTTGCTGCATGCAAATTCATATAAGCTTTTGGAATGTGGTATAGATTTGAAGTTTAATCGATAAAAGGACAAAGTGTTAAATAGGTTATGTTATCTTATTTAACATAACTTTTATTTACAATAACAAATATAGTAGTATTTAATAAAAATATAAGTTTAAGTCACATATTTTAATAGTATAGTTAGAAACGTACCGTAGTAATCGTTTGAATTATGATATTGAGATTTTAAATTTGTTGAGCTTGAATTGAAGGAAATTGAGCTTAAATCTTAATTTAATTTTAAGCTAGTTGGAGTAAAAAATTATCCAGATTCTATCGTATTTATATCTATCTATCCTCTTTTGGTTTTCCGTTGTTTGCGTTAGGCGTTTCTGACGAGTTAAGGTGATTGGTTTTGAATAGATTTGAAGCGCGCCATTGCCCAATATATTTTTAAAATATTATTAATAAGCAGAAAGAACAGCTTATTTTTCTGAGTTATATACTGTAAATATGGATATAGATTTCTGGACAACTTTTTCTAGATATGAAGCCGAAACTTTGACTTTGTAGCTATAATCTTTGTAAACTTTAAGTGATTTTTAAAGTATCATATGAGCAACTTAAGACCGAAATAGGCAAAATGAACTTTTAATAACATTTTATCAATGCTGTTGTCGTAAGCTTAACTGCAGCATTGTTATCATTACAAAGAAAAACTTATGAGACTAGTGTCACCTGCAGCATAAATCATCTTTGTGCATATTATGGTTTTAAAAAATGCTGACGATCAGTCGAAATCAATTGATTGTCTGACTACCTCTTATTGAAACCGAAGGTGAATTCATTTGAAAAAATATTGAGAACCGAAATTGCAAAATATGGAAAATTAAATGTTTATTTCAATTGATTCATTAGCGCCATTCATTACTAAATTAAATTATTTAAACGGTTGTACACGTTGATCTCGGACAAAACGTTTAATTACTCTGCCACTATTTTATTTTGAGTTAAGCAAAAAATAATTAAATTGTCTCGAGTTTCCCCAAGAAATAAATGTAACATTAACTTTATATACCACGCAATCGATTTCGAAATTATACAGTCAATTTTTTGTTTCATGTTTATGTATACGGTAACCATCGTTCCCACCCATCTATAATAACTTAAATGAATAGTGAATCTATATCACAAAAAATTCTCTGTGGTTTCCTTTTTTCTATGCATGCGAATCGAATGGTGCTTGTTCAGTTACTAAACTTCTCAATAAATATTAATTTTGTATTTTATTCTTGTTTCATGATCAATGTCATGTAGTATACCTTTTTGTGAAACTTATCTTTTGTCATACTTTTATGAATGTATAATATTGAATGCTAGTATTTTACTTCATTTGCATTACCTATCAATTTAGGAAACGTAAAATGTATTTATGCTTACGACTAAATTTAGTTCATGCACCTTTTGTGCTTTACTGATCTCAAGCATTTTTGTATTCTCTTTATATTGTACGCTAAATCAATAATGTTCAATATTACATGCACAGACAGAAATGACAAGACACTTGCAATCCAGACTTCAGACAACGTTTGACTTCAACCTAAGAAGCTAGACAATTTTAGACCACAATTTTTCTTATAGTAGGTGACCCTGGCTTGAAAGCTTCTTCTGACACAAACGGAAAGATAGTTTTTGGTCAATTACAACATATAGATTCGATTCTGGTCGATGTTTTAACGCAATTTATAGTCCGAAGTTCCAAATGTTTTATAAATTGAGCAATAACAGTGACCAAAATTGATTTCAACTGTTAAAATTAACCACAAACTATCTTTCATTTTGTGTCAAAAGGAGCTTTTAAGCCAGGGACACCTACTATACAAGTATTTTTTCTGCTGAATAAATGAATAGAGTTGACTAATTTTAAACTAAAATTAGTCAGTGTTTCCCTTGCAGTTACTATTCGAATGGCATTGGCAGCAATCTTGGACGTGCATGAGGCATAAGCAATAAACTGTGGGAGAGAAATGAATTTATATTTTAATTATAATTCACTGTTTATTTATACAATTTGATTAACTTTCTTTAGAAATTGTAGTATTTTATAATATATTCGAAACCGGAAACTATCAGCTCGGAAAGACTGAAACAGCCCTAATATCGATAGTCCCGAATATTATGAAGGATAGCTAAGGTGGAGAGTGCAGGTTGTGTTACTCCCTATGAATCCAAAATCTACCACTTGTCGTTTTCATGGTTAGGTAGTGGTTTTCATGCCGACTGGATGTTGAGTCATGGGACAGAGTGAGATTGACACTGTATGGTATGAGGTGCTATAAGCTGGAACAGTAATTGATGTCATGACTCATCAGTTAACTGATAAATCATTCGTCCAATAATTTAATTGAACACCTCCGCATCCAAAATACTTTCGTAAACCTGCTCTAATTTTACTCGAAACCCCAACCAATATTCTTGCAACCAACACAATTCCTTTATACATTTTACTCCTCATTTCCCAACCAAACCCGCAACTTCCAAACCCGATCCCAACCCCCCAAACAATAAAAATGACAAGAATGTTCCCTTTCATGCTGGGCTTTATAGGTGGCGGATTATTTGGCCTGGCCGTATTAATCATCCGTTTAATTATTAATTGATGCCACCAATCAACTGCCCCAGATTCCATCAAATAAGATACTCTCCTTAACACAAAACTTGGAACAAATCCATGCAACGACAACGAAAGGTCTTCACGTTCGTATTCTTCAAGACCCACGTCCGAATGTAGACCTATTTTCGTAACATATTGAGCCATTTTATGAGCCTTGTGAACAGGTAAAATCCATGCTGTTCTCGAACAGTTTTTTAAACTTTCCAAAATTAGTGTATCTTGTCGCTCACGAAATAGATCGGCCAACATATTTTTCCAGTCTTCAATTGAAAAGCGAGTCAAACCCTCAAACTCTTCTAAATATGATCCCTCAAGCATAGCAAGCGCCTCTAGTGGCCCTGAAAGAATATTTGGTAAAAATGAATGAATCTTTGACTTGGCTTCCACCTCTCTTAACGTCCTTGACTTCAAATCTGTATAATTATTCAAAAAGATGTCATCACGCCTTAATTTGACTACTTGCATCTCAGTTAGAAAAATCCCAGCGTAATAATTGTCAGCATCGTTTAGAAATAGCTCCCCTTTGGAAATTTTCGACGGAACTATTTTGTGAAACTTTCGAAAAGTAAAACCACGTCGGGATAACGGAAGGAAAAGCATATCAGTGGCCAAGTATTGGATATCGACGATTCTACTGTAGACTGAAAAGTTGTGTTGGACTAGCTCGTCAAACATTGTATATGGAGTTGGTTTCCTTGGTGTGACGATATTGTAAACATTTGTGCTTTTATACGCATTACTTAGCACAAGTCCCATAAGTAGCACAGCTCCAATAACAAGCCTTAAAGTACGGTTATTACACAAACTAGCTGTAAAAGGATCGCCCTGCTCTAAAAACACTCGGATAAATCCAAGCAATTCCTTAGCAGAAGTTTCGAAATTATATTTCCTCAAAACCGATTTAACAAGGTTGAGTGATACAAATACTGTTAGTATTAAACTTAGCCAAATGCACTTGTCAAAGACAACAATAAACTCATAAAATGGCAGAACTTTCACTCCTTGAGATCCACAACTTACGAAATAAAGTGCACTAAGTTTATTTTCTAATATCAACACTTGCGAAGTAAATTTTGCACCTGAGCCAATTTCCCGAGCAAGATAGTACGGACGTTCAGTGTACGAATATTCACCTCCGCTTGTGTAATTCCCAAAAGCTGTGCTTATTTCGAATGAGTAGCCCATAGACAACCGAGTTTCTAAATCACCAGTTGTTTCGAATTGCTTAAGTATTGTTTTTCGGTTAAATTTGTTCGAGGAGCACAACAGAAACGTCCAATGGAATAATTGATTATTTGGAGGTGTTGCAGCTATAGCAACAGATTTAAATGACAATCGTTTCAAATTTAAATCTCGAACGTAGTATCTATTAAGGCATTCGAAGCATGTTACAAGTACTTGTAAATTTCGAACGATTTCACACGTCCTGCCGCCCTTAACGTAATTATAGAAGCAATTAACTTGACCAGTTACAATTACACCTGTGTGAATTGAATACGGGGATTTGTGTTGAAAAGATCCTTCCTCCATCCCATATAACCATTTTGATATTCTTTCAGGTTTAAACTTTTCGTTAAGTAATATGGTAAGATGGGGTAATCCAAGTGGGACCATAAAGGAAAAATGTGCTCTAATACTATGGCTGTAAAATATGTGGGTACGCTTACCAATAGCTTGCATGTATTCGGGCATAAGCAAATTAATCTCGACTTGACACTGCCAAAGTTTCGAGGCTACGGAGAACTCTTCTAAATTTAAGCAGATGCAATAGCCGCAACTAGAATGGGTGACACCATATGGATACACTCCGTTGTAAAATCTGGATAAGGAACAGGGATGCTCTTGACCATTTAATTGCATTACGCCTTTTACTTCATGAAAAACCTTTCGAAACGATGTCTGCATTCCGTATGGAAACCAAATCGGTTTTTGGCGATTGTGTCTATTTTGGTCTTTATAAAGATCAATTTTATCGTCGCCGTATCTGTTGGACGTCACTGACAACTTTGCGTAGTACATTCGCCTAAGTAATATTGGATACTTTACAGATGGGTTGATATTTAGATTGCGAAAGTTGTTTAGGAGTAGTAGACATTTCTCATTGCTAAGTGCACCAATAAGCTTGTCGAGATTAGTTACTTGATTGTATGAGATTTGTATAGGTGCGAGGTGATCTTTAAAGGCTATTTTTAATTCATCTTTTTCTGAATTTCCGCGAAATGTTTCTAAAGTTTCCCAGTCCAGATTTTCCAAGTTTGTTACGCTCATGTTGTACCACATTGTGTTTGTAAGGTTGGTGCACTGGAACAAATCTAGGGTTATGAATATTACTAATAGTGAAACTTGTATGTGCTTCATATTGGCAGTGAATAAGTTCAATGGGCTTTGTATTCTCTCTGGACTAAAGTATTTTAAAATAGAACTTTAAGAATGTTAATTTAAATATTTATTCGAAATCCTTTTATGGCAAAGTTGAAATTGTAGTTCCGTTTAAATATTTGGATAGATATTACAGTATATTTTGACCTTCAGTTGATATTTTTTATGTGTCTCGATGAATATTTGGTTTATATACATTTGTAACTTAGGAAATTTAAGAAATCTAGTTTATCGAACTTGCGTTTAAATATTTTCAAAAAGTTAAGCGTATTTAGTGGTTTTATTAGTGTATATTTCGATAACTTGTGTCTACCAGCAAATATTTGGGTATTTAAAGCACTGAATTATAAAAGATGACAATTACTCGTGTTTTAAGATATATATCACGGTAGGGTTTAAACATCGATGCAAGTTATTTCTTTGTGGCTTATCACACAAATAATAAAGCCAATCAATATTTTTTTATGTATTGGACAAAATAATTAGTAAAAATCAATAAAGTTTAATTATTTTTTGAAGAAAACCTAATCGTAGATTCCATAACACAGTGCAAAAAATATTTTCCTTAAGCTAAAACGAGGAAGGAATATAGTGCTGCAAAAATGTAGTATATATTGTAATGCAACTATGTTCGTTGGGCATTTTTCGTATATTTTGATAACTTAGTTTTATATATGGCCATATATAGGCATCTTATGGGATGTAATGTAATGCCTGATAAATAAAATGTTTACACTGGTTTAACATTTTATTACAGCCAGAATGTATTTCGTTAATGATAAGGCCATCATTTTGGTTTGCGCTTTTTATCCAAATATTTTAACAGAAGTATGTAATTTAAATTGTTTTTTTACTTATTTATAAATTTCTAAAACTAGTAAAACGTTTAATGACTTAGGTAATTAGTGATTAGTATTGGGGATAGTGTTGGCAAAGTTGTTGGACACCCTATAAACTTCATTAACACAGCAATAGTTACCAAGACGATTAGATTTCTTCGTCTTGGGATCTACCTTACAATAAGTGAATGACAAGGCATATTCTCAAGTCACCCCAAAACACAAGCCGAAAGAAATTATCTAGACTTTTTTTCTATAGGGCGGCAGGTTAAAAAAAATAGATTAACTGTCAATAAGACAAATACTGAATACTATTTAAATGTCCTATTCATTGAAAAGTCATTTTGACAAAACGTTTTCCTTATTTTAATTTTAAACAGCACATTTTTCTCTCTAAAATAAATCAAATTAATTGAAAAAGATTTGGTGTTAAGATATGATTGCTCTTAATTTTTTTTTTTTAATAATACCTCAATCTCAATTTTTAAACTGGTCATATTTCTTCAGTTTTTTTTTCGAGAAAAATTAATTGTTTGGTAATTTTATCTTTTTGTATGGATAAAACTCCATCCAAAGCATTTCTCTGAATTTATGCTCCGATAAATCCGACTGACCATATCCGAATGCACTTGCATGCACTGTCATAACACAACACAGCTTTCTACTTTCCAATGCCACCACCATTCACCATCACCATTATCACCAAACCGAGCTGGGCAAGTCTTCGTGGGTTAAAATTAATTAGTAATTACTTCAATTACTTCCCCTGCATCATTAATCGCAAACTTGTTACTTAAATTTTTAGGAGATCCGTCAGGTAACTATTTTACACCGACTTCAAGCTTTAAAAAATATTACACTGTGACCCGAATAAATAAATACGTAAAGTTAAATGCTAGTTTTTAACTACTTTTATAATTTTAATTGTTGGAAATTGTATTATAATTTTTTAGGGAGGGTGTTCTTCTAAAAAAAGATGGAGTCACAGCCTTCGACGTCAGCTGCTGCAAGTGGCTCAAACGTCGCTGCTCGAAATGATGATGATGGATCTACGTCTGCTGATGAAGTTGAAGAAGCAGAAGCCTCCACTTCCGGTTCTGCTTCCCTACAACCACATCAACAAGATGATGAACGTGTCCACTTGAAGGCATCAGTGAAACAATGCAAGCAGTTATTTGGAGCCAGTTGCCGAGTCAAGCTGCAGAGATGTGAGATGCCTGCCACCCCCGCAACTGAAAGCAACGCCATCAGCAGCGTCGCCATTCCTTCTTCAAGAGATGCTCCAACGGAGGATTCAACGACTGTAGCCAAAGTCAAAGATAAGAAGGAAAGCGATACGGAAAGTAGCTCGTCTTCCTCCTCCTCTGAAGATGAACTTGAGGCAGCACCTCCAACAAAGAAGAATAAAGGAAAACGGGCCCCTCACCGGAAGTCATCTGTTCAATGTAAAGTTTGCAGAAAGACTTTAAGTTCGATTCAGTATTTGAAGATTCACATGGCTAAGCACTCTGGAAAAATGGGATACAAGTGTGAAAATTGCGGAAGATCGTTCTGGTCCCCGAGCTCATTCGCAAATCACAAGAAAGCAAGAGATCAGCGAAATGGCGTGTGTCCCCTAAAATATAAATGTCACGACGGAGAATGGAGGCCCAAAGGACCATGGAAGTGTAAGATTTGCGGGGAAAGAGTGAAATATGCAAGTTATTATGTGGCCCACATGAGGAGTCACCCGGGGAGCAAGCCATTCAAGTGTGAAGAGTGTGGAAAGGCGTTTGGGAGAAGTTGGCAGTTGACTCAGCACAAAAGGATCCACCAAATTGTTTGGCAGTACACCTGTGTCTTTTGTAACCGGGGATTTAACTTTGAATATAATTTCTTCTATCATCTGCGAGGGCATACGGAGGAGAAACCGTATTTCTGCATGGTGAAAGGATGTGGCGCCTCTTTTCGACTTCTGAAACCTCTCCAGCATCATCACCGATTGGTTCATTTGAAAAAGAAAAATTGAATACCGAAAGTGTAAATAGAATGGAATATTAACTTGAAATGATTTTTTTAAATTATACATTACTACCGTTAATTATGAAATTAATTTTTATGTAAAACATGGCTGTACATCTGTTTATTTTAAACAAAACTTTTAATTACTCTGTCATTTTTTTATTGTGAATTAATTAAGAAATATAGTTCATGTCGCAATTGATTTTTGAATTTTCACACATGTTTTTTTTTATTTTTTTAGCGTTCCATTTTTATAAATAATTCAACTTGGGTTTCTCTGAGCTCTTTTAAGAATGGGAATAATCATCAATCAATTCAAAGGATTAAAATAATTTTGACGATGAAGTCATATTTCTCTCGTATTGCTTGACTCACTGCACTGCTTTTCTATCCTAACTTATCACAATCCAATTGACCAACTGGTCCAGCTTGAGGTTCTCTTTTCTATGACATCCCATACTCTACTCATCTTGAAGTCTCAGACTACCATTCTGCGACTTTCGCAGCGCATTTTTCTGCTCAAAATAAATTAAATTGATTGAAATTAGAGTGGTGCTAACTTGTTCTGATAACGTCAATAATTTAGACTATTACGTAGACAGCCAGATATGCTATAATTTTAATTATTCTCCTCAAAGTCCTCTTAATTGAACAATTGAACTTCACTATGTGGATGCACAAACAAGTCTACCTGGTTTCGTTATTTGAAAAAGTGGAAATTTCTAGTATTAATTTGCTTTGTACTGACTGTGCTAACCTTTTTATACAGTTTCCAAAATGGTATCGTCAATCCCAAGCGGCCCTTGAACGTTTCCGCTTTGAATAAAAGTAATTCCACTCATTCACCAATCGACCAAGACGACTGACAAGAAGTCACCACCAACTTCCGGTTCAACTTTTCCGTCTTCCAGTGCTTCCCACACATGGTGCTTAGAAAACACAGTGTTCAATTTCCTTGAATGAATGGAAAAATTATAAAATGATGGGAGCTCAGCACTTGACATTCCACATTCTACAACATAAGCTGGTTTTTGTTGATTGTTTCAGACTAAGCTCCAGCTGCAGTGATGAAGGCACCCATTATCAAACCGATCAAAATGTGATATCCTTTTCACTGTGGCACCATCAAATTTCAGAAATACCAACCAGCTGAGTCTCGCCCTTGAATTTCCGAACAGAACCCACGGTGTTCGAAGAACATGTATTATCATATCCCAAAAGTATGTCAATCAGGCATCCGAAGAACATGTCAAACGG
>JAQFZH010004576.1:0-11766 GCA_034695485.1 Entomobrya nivalis
AATATACATAAGTGAGATCCGATTTTTCAGTTTACATTCAGGTATATTGTTGGTCCTTCGTGTGTGTGTACTAGAAAAAATTATTCGCTTATCTGCTTGACTGTGGCAGTAACACGTTTATGGTTTCGGGCACTTGTGTTAAAAAATATCAGTTTGGTGAAACCAAATATAAACATATCAACTTTACTTAATTACAGAGCCAATGCAATGTGCTCAGATGTAACTACGTAATACTTTTCAGTAATAATAGAACATCATAAAAGTATCAAGCTGGGGAATATTATTTATATTACTACTTGAACGTAACTGCATTTTGTAATAACAAAGCGTATCATATATTGTGTGCTTTCATCTTTTCAGTCCACCTAACTCAACTCAAGTACAAAAGAACAAGACAATTTTAGTACACATTTTTATAAAACTCTTTGGGCAGTGAACATCACACCATGAGATCATATCATTTTCCACATTTTGATGCAGCACGTGTGGTTGAGGTATATGTACTTAGATACTATACAAGTATGTTGTCATTTTTTGCTATAAGTGAAAGTGGCGTGTGGTTCTTTCCTCCATTTTCTTTTGCACCATCAATCTACCGTGCTCCGTTGCTTTCGTCCTTTTAGTCACTTAAGTTGACGCATTACTTTGTTTTGTTTGAACAAAAGGACATAAATACACACTTCAGAAAACATTTTGCTCCCGTAAGATTTCTCTGTTAGTATATGTTCGTTTATTTACGTATCGTCTTCCTGTTGGTGAGTGAGATGAGTGGTAGGGTGATATGATGATGACAACTTCGTAATGGCCCCTTTATTTTTACGTCTTCTTTTGTTGATCTCTTAACTGCATTGTATACTTACTTTTACAAAAGTTTTCATGTAGTTTACTGGTAATAGCAACACGATCGAGATCGACACACAAATCCGTATGTAAATGATATAGCTAATAATGTTAAATGATATACACATAAAAGGCATTATCAAGTATCTAAAAAAAGCTGCGTCATGATACAAACATCACCGAATCTCTACGAATTTGTTTTTCTTTTTAACAAATTACTTTTCTATAAATTGTTCCACAATTGATTTATTTATACAAGTGCATATTTGTAGGATGTGCATGTTTTGCACATTGTCTAAAAATTTGGGTTTCACTGCACTAGCTCGTGCAAAAAACAACCATGGTTCTTGTGAGCTAGGATCAGCAGAGAAAAGGGAAAACAAACGATGTAATAGTTCTGATAATAAATTTGTCTTGCTGTCCACCTCTGTGAGCTTTTTATGCATGCATGCCAAATAAACATCCTTCTGTATTGCATTGCAACTACTGCAAGTTGCCAAAAACTCATGCTTTCGGAAAATGTGTACTGTCTCAGTTTCTACCCAATAATATCCACTAATCGATGGATCAATAAAGGATGACATTGACATTGCCTACTTTCTATATTATTTGATTCTCTATCTGCGAAGAAAAGAATCCACGCAAGCTACTTTATTAACAAAAAAACTGGCTAAGAAATCCAGTTATAGTTCTACAAAACGGAAATATAAAAAAAAATCGGATACTTTTGACCTTCAACAAGGAACAAATGTTTTTCTATGTCCAAAGGCTCATCAATTGTCGTACGATTAGGATCCGCTTTTATTTGTTTTAGTACAAGTAGACAATCAAATCATCACTCAGTAAAATAGTATAGACTAATTCTTGGTTTTTCTCCGTAGCACAAAAACCCCGTTAATATGTACAACTTAATGTGAATCTCAGGCTCCACTTGTTTAGAAACACTCCACTCTAGCATGTTTTTCGAAATGACTTATTATTCCTGACGAAGTTAAGATACAATAGTTAAGTAATTAGGTTAAGTGTGCACACCGACTGGTGTTGTTTAGAAACTTAATATTTTGCGCGCGTGCTTAATAGGCGATACGGTATATTACCGGCCAGGCTCTCAGTGATCAGTAGGTTTATCTGTTTATCGAATGGCAAATTTAATGAGCTGATTTCTTGCCTCATTAATCATTATCCATTATCATGCGCGGCAGCTAATAATTCACTTTGCTGATCACATACATATACATGAATAAAGTATAAAACTTACCTGCGACAAATAAATCTATGGGTAAATTAAAGTAGACGTGATCTCCCAAACTGTGGTTTACTCAAAGCTGTATCATATCATGTAATCATTAAAAATAATATTTTTATGTGTAAGCAAAAGCAAGTATGAAGTATGTTTTGTTTTGCTACCATGAAGTTTTGAGTAATCCTCTTAAATTCTTGCAAACGGTCGTGTGTTTGGGTTTGGGTTACAAGAAGTGTACAAACAAACTTAAAAAATAATAACATGAATGTTTAAAAACCGAATATAACTAGTTTAGAATTTGGAATAGGTATGCTGAAAAGCATTTTGTGAAAATAAAAATGAAAGCCTAGAACATAATAATATTAAATATACATTTTGAACTCCTTCATAAATTAGTTGAACTTACACCAAATATATATATATACAAATATATGTAGTACAACATAAATATAATATATTCACAGTATATTAGAAATCGGGGTAGGTATCATATATCATTATTAGGGAAATAAGAGCTCGATAATAGTTCTAGAAAGCATTATAACATTTTCATTTCATTTTCATTGAAAGTTAAAACTATAATGCAAATGATGAAATATTAGATGTGATGTAAACTTTTCTTTCTTGATAAAAAGTTTTTTTTCTTCCAAAAAGTCACATCCCATTTAATACGCCTAAACTAACTTTACAATTGAGTAATCATAAGAATATGGAAACGAGCTGTTTTTCTAGTTGAGCAAACATTAATCAGGAGTAAAGTAATACTATCAAGAGCATTTCAGAATGTTGAAACTCAACAAAAACCTATTATAGAAGCACGTGTACAACAAGTAGTTTAAAAGTGGAGGTCTAAGTTTTTGAGTATATATGTTTTTCTTTGGAATAATCATTGATATGTTATGACTATATAATGAACTTAATGTGGAGGTGGACTATATCAACAAAATAAATATGGAGAGGTTCTAGTTTATAATGGAGTGGTGGATGAGTGCTTTTTAGCTGTGTATTTTATTTTAAAACGTTTATTTAACTAAAAAACTTGTTCGTAGAAAAAGTAATATCCATAATGACGTCGATTGTGTATTGGATTGTAGGTTTATACATGGATCGTGGTAGATTGGAAAACTTTTAGCTTCCTACACTGAAAATCCTACAAAACCATTGCATTTTACTCAGGATTTATGTGACCTGCGATTTTATAGAAATCCAACGCATTTCATGATATGTATTTTTCATGGGATTATTTACTGCTATCAAAATGTTGATGTTCTGCACATGCATACATTTATTTAATTAGCACCAGAAAACGCAAGAATACTAGATTAGTTTAAGTAAATCGCATTATAAAGTCTATTGTACATTGTACTCACTATTTTTTTCATTTACGCCTACTACGTCGCACGCTTTAACATGACTATTCTTACATTACTATGCTCATTTCAACCCCGCAAAATTGCAGGTGTGTTCGTGCGCTGAAAATGGTCAGTGAATGAAATGTACTATTATGGTAGCTATATTGTACTGGGAAAACGTGTCAATTGCGTATATTAAAGTAAAACTCTACAATAAATGAACCGTGTTAAGCTAAGAAGTAATGTCAAATGTGACATTCCTACAACTTTTTGAAAAAAGGTGTGAAGGCAATTTACTCTCTGGACGTTCTTTAAAAGGAATTTAATTCAATTCAGACAAACATCATTATTGAGATAATATACCAATCGGGCATAGTAGGATTCGTAATTGTCTATTTATCCATCAATGTTGTTGTACCTTGACATTTACCTTAGCCTAATTTCTTTCCCAGAAAAACATTGCTGCCACCTCCGTGGGTGAAATCGATACAAGACTTTCAGACATTCAGCAACACTTTGTTTCTCTGCTGTCGGTCGTTGTATGTACTTCAAAAACTTATTTACTTTTTCTTCTCATATTTTTTTACATGTAGACCAAATATTAGCAAATATTAGCAAATAAAGTGATATCACACTTACTGTGTGCACGGAATAGATTCGTGTGCGCTTTCTAATCAAGGCCATCATCATCACATTACATACAATAGGCCTGTTTTGTGCCTCGTTTATTCGCGCTATTACCGATACCAAAGCTTTAAGCACAGCAAGTGGTACGAAAAATGGCGATAGTTAGCAATGAGACGAGACGGGTAAACTGAGGTGAAGTGTGGGACGGTGATGTTCGATAAAAGGTGAATTTCTGTCGCAGTATGTGTTTTATAAAATAGAGGTTCTCTGACTATTTGACAAGTGTACCTGTATGTGTACTAGGTTAGTACTTCTAGAGAGCTTCTGTAATCCCTCCGTACACAAAATGCAAATTAATTTTTTTATGCCGGAGAAAGAGCCAGTTTGGTATTAAGGCATTAGTAAAGAAAAGTGTTGAATTGCTTGGTCGGTAATGTGTGAGGTGCCGCTTCTCTTTTGCGTTGTACTTTTAATATTTGTTTGAATGTGTATAGATAGATGCTGACAGTAGAACTGAATAGAGCCGGAACTTCGACTGACAATGAGTACTTACTATTAACTGAGAGTTTGTAGTAGTTTTTGTTTGACTTTCGTAACAATAAAAAAGCTAAGAAAGGGTATATATAAAAGGGAAGTTAAGATATATATCCGCTAGCAAAGCATGAAATTCATGTCATGAATGATGGATGAATGAGCAAAGGGTTTAACATTTAATGCCCCAAAATTATTAATACATAAATGCATGCAAAGATTTATAAACGATTCATATGCCAGGAAACACTAAACCACTTTTATTTTGGTATGTTTGCACATTATTGTGAGCTTTCCCGTTTGCCCATGGACTTTCGGATTTTATTGCGTTGTATCTTTTTGATCCATTCACTTGGTTTGATGATTACGAGATGCAGGGATTTGCATATAAAGGTAATAATAATCACTATTAATCACTGAAATTAATTCAATGTACCAAGCAGGGATAAATTTTGTTCTTTTATTATTCTCACACAGATGTATTCTCTCACAGTAATGATTCATTTATAAAAATCTCCAAACATAAACCCTAACGATTATGACTCTGTTTTTATCATTTCCGATTTCCAATTTATCAGACTACGAATAATCGACTAAAGACATACGCAAGCGTATTTTGCATAATAAATAATTTACAACATTTGTGCACTCAAATTTTTGAAGCCTTGTTACAATTTGTGCTTCCTTCTTTACTTGTAATAAAGTTTGAAATTCTGTACACTAAATCTTCAAAAAATCATTCTGTAATGGTATATATGAGAAATTTTCTTACTGAAATGAGATGACGGAACTACATATATTTTGTGCATAATAAAGATACAATCTTGTAAAGACCTTCTTTATGTCGCTATTGTAATTGTGCTTTGTAATCATGCGAAGTTCTTTGAGCGAGCATGATTTGGCATTTTCATTTACTTTTGACTGAACCCTTTTACTTTACTGGCGCCCATAATATAAGAACGACTACTATTTTATACCTAGATAATAATGGGTAATATCGACGGACAGATGTCAATAGGCTATAATAGATCTTGCTACACTCAAAATATAATATACTTAACCTTTTATTGCTCATCGTATTCATTCATAGTCAACAGAAGTCATCATTCGGCCGGGCATATGGTTTTTACACATTCATGTTTCATGTACCGCTTTGTTGGTTCTATGATAGTGCTGTTCAGTCTTTTTAGTTTACTCAAGTTACATGTTACATTACATACCATTACTTGTGTACATTCAGTAGAAGGTAAATGGCGATGTGATGATAGCGATGATGTGCATAGTCAATTCCATCACAATTCGCAGTCATCAGCTCCGCTCAACAGCGCTTTCGTTTTTGCCAGTCAGTCAGTTCTGCTTGGGCAACAAAGCTATTCCTTTTTTTCTTATTCGTATTCGGGTGCTCCTGACTTAAAACTGTTTGGGTTTGGTTATGTAAGCGGTGTGTGCACAGTTTTTTATTATTGTGATGATGATGGCATTACACAGCAAGCACATGTCTATTTACCCATGTGGTAATGATAAGTATGCAAAAATGGGGTTTTCTTGTTCTTTTCGTGAAAGTAGTGCTACACACAAGCAGAACTTTATCCCTGGTTGAATCTGGATGCAAGCAGAATAGAAATCTTCTCATCATCTTCCTTCAATGGCATTCGCATCTCATGTCAGTCACTCAGTCAGTAGGCCTTTTCCTCTTCGCCGATTTTTTCTCCCAGTTTCCGTAAAATAAACTTATATTTTAATTTGACGACAGAAAAGTCTGAATACATATATTCTTTTCTTGTTTACATTCGTATACAAATGCAAATTCCCACGAAAAAGGAAAAATACCTCGTTAAATTAAAGTGACAAGGGAATCGAGAATAGCAAAAAAGTTGAAAGTAAGAAGTAGTGACAGAGAAACTGCCACAAGTGTATGTACAAATGCTATGTACATTGTGTGTTTATATTTATCAGTAGTTATCAAAAGACTTTCAACCAACGTGTTTATGTGATTTCTTCACATACAAATTTATTCGGCTGTTTGTGTAACGGAGCTTGTATGCATAAAATATCCAAAGTCATTTACATATTTTCGTAAAACTCTTCTTGTTTTCTGCTGTTTACTGATTTTGTTGAAAGATAAGGAAAGCCACGAAGGATAGAATAAAACAACACACCATCAAGCTTGGTTGTGCTCTAGTAGACTGTGTTTAATTATCTCTAAAACATTAAACAGTTTCGATTCTTTCAATGCTGATATAATGATTACATACCATTTCACCGTCGTGTGTCGTGCAAGTTTAGGGACAGACAGAACGTAAAAACCGACACAAACATTCATTCACATAGACTAAACCACAAACTCAACTCAGGACAGCGTGAAAATGCAAGCATGACTTCTTACCTACATCCTACGTTCTACATACAACATACATATAAGACCAACCAAATCGATTCAGATTTTACAAGGATGTGTGGACATAATATTACTCATTCATTCACTTTGCTGATGACGATATATTTAGTTTTTTCTTATACTTCTTAACGCAACGGTGAATAAAAAATCGTTCATGTGTTTAAAAGCGATATGGTTGTAGCAATGCACGGCAAAACGAGCGAATTCATAACCTCTCATCCTGCAGAAGTTGCAGATTTTTTTAGCGACCAACTTCATCTCCTCTAGGCATCCCCTCTTTCTGATGCCCTCTCTCATTCTCTCAGAGACACGCGGCTCAAGCTCAGCTGCTGCTTTGCCTTCGTTACAGTTACAGTTAGAAACGTTCAGAGTTAAGTAATGGTCGTGGTGGAAGAAGAAGTTACGGTAAAATCGCGGAGGCAGTATTTGTTCCATTTTATTGACTGAGTCGCTGCTCATTCGTTACCCGCTCTACTGAACATTATCGTTATCATCAGAGAGTTATAGGCATGTGGGGTAAATGCTCGTTTCGGATTCAGAAAAGGTGGACCTTATCTTGAATATGTGCAGTTCTTTCGCTATATATCATTGTGTTCTTGTTGATTGTGGTTTATAAATAACCTTGTTAAAAAACGGAGGAAATGCTCTTAAAATTCGCATCTGAGGCGCACCGCTCCATGTACATATATTCTTATCTACTACTGCCGTTATTATAGCCTAACCTAACATACAAAGATCGACAGCAACCGAAGCAATATATATAAAATCGTGTAATTTTTGTTGTACGAGAGATGGGGAACAAAACAAGTCCCTTGTACTATATAATACTCTTGTTCTTTCTAAAGGCTTTTTCTGGAAAGTAAGGAAACGAACGGGAAAAACCAGAGAGAAAGAAAAACGGATTTTGATGTTGTGCTTCATTCATTTACGATCATTATCCAAGATGATCGGATAGAAGTGCATTCATCGCAAAATCGTACTCATTATTTAAAAAAAACAGTATCATTCATAGTGCAACTTGAAACTTACTTGATAAAACGTCAATAAATTGAGAGAAGCAATCTTACACTTTCTTTATATCAAATGAAGAGATATTTTTTCTGAAACTCTGTCTCTCGCACCGTGACATGTTTTACTAAAAAAAACTGACTTCAAATATAACTTTCCAATTTACACTACATGGTGATGAGTGTGCACATGCATTTTTAAAGTGCAAAACGGAAAAGTGTGTATGCTCTTCATATACATCACCTATTCTTCTCTACTCATCTAGTTTGCAACCATAAAATTAATTTTGTGAGATCCCTTTTACACTTTATGACACGACACGGTGACTTCGAAGAGTTGGAAAAGGCCATTTTTGTTACGTGTTAGTGTGGTGAAACTGGTGAACCCAAACTGTATGTAAACAAGTGGCTCGACTTGACTCAAAAGAAAGTTGAAGTTATTAGTCTGGTTTTTGATATAGTGTATACTCTGTGTTTTCTCCGTATGACAATAAACTTTTCACAGAAAGGAAAGGTATTCAAAGATATAGAAACCTGAAGGGTATCGAATGAATAAGACAGTTGGAATATACATAGAGGTAGAAAACCTGTTAGTATTTATTACAAAGAGATTGTTTGTTTGTTTTACTTCAACATAAACAACGAAATCCGTCATCAAATTGACTTTGTCAGTTTTATTTGAAATTGGAGTAGTAGTGTATATATACCACCCACCCACTCAAAACTTTTTTCGTGTATGCTGACAGGTTTATTCACAGAGGTATAAAATATATACCTTTGTTTCAAGTATTGTTTAACTTCTTTTCAAAATTCTTCCAATGAATGATTGTGAAACGGTGATTACGTGTGTGTTGGTCCTTATCCATTACTGTTGCAACTCGAAACGCGTACACCAAACAGGAAAAGGTATACTTTCCTCGGCTGCTGATAACGTGTGCTCTACTCGGCTTCACTCTGTTATATGACTATATGTGAAATACTAATACTATACATTTTTAGATTTTAACAGCGAGCTAACCTCCAGCGAAAAGTAACACAATAGTACCTGTATTGCAGCAGCAGTAAATATTATTGGAAAAGCTATTACTACATTGTCGGTATAAGCTCGTTTACCTTAGCTGTATTATAGATAGACGTTGATCGTATCAGTATATTAGTGATGTGTATCGACATACACCAGTTATAAATGTTTCAATGACCATGAACCAAAAATAATTTAATTTGTGAAAGGCAGCACAAGTAAAAGCGACAACATATATGAGCAAAAAAGTGAAATTATTTGAAGCATGTTTTTGTCCTCTTTTGATATAATATGTATCAGTAGATTATAGTTTCTCCTTGTAGTCTACTCTGTACATTTACTTGTCCTGTCAAAATTTAAAAAGTGTTTCCTCTGCTTCTCTACATTGTGTTCCTTTCATGTACATACATGTACTTGTATGCCTTGTGGCAACGGTTTAAAGTACTACAATTCTTCTGGCAGAAATAAATAGAGAGGGACTTGAGTTGAGCCAGGTTGATTGGTTGTCCCTTTTTTGTCGTTCACTCACATCTCTCTCCAGTTACTAGTTAACGTTGTTCCAGAACCAAAAGGCTTTTCCACTAGCGTTGTGTCTCATTAGAGAAGAGCAAAACAGCAAAGAGAAAACTTTTTTTTTGCTTTAGAGACTCAAATGAAATTGGTGCTTTAATAAATATATTTTATACTCCCACTATTTATTCGAAGCACATACTCACTTTATAAGTGTATGTTCACATACATCATTCGGAAAGAGAGGCATTTAGGTTCACTGAAGAAAGTACACACAATTTGTAAAGTGTGCCGTTTCTCTGCTTGCATGGGAATTTTATCATTTTCCCTGGACTACGTTACTTGCATATAAACATTGGCAACAATCAAGCACTCTAAACTTGTGTATTATACCAATTTTTTGTCATATAAATATATTTATCTGTGAAGGCTTGTTGTGCAGTGAATCTTCTAAAATTGTAAGATGATTATTTTCTTCTCAAGAGGAAGAACCGTAGTATCTACAGTCTCCTGAGAAATCTCCGCCAACATATTTACTGTCAAGCATTTTACTTGTCTTCTTCCAACTTGTTTTCATTGCAACAGCACGTTGAATATTACGATTGTTATTACTTGTGAATCTCTTCCGTGCCGTTACTATACTACGTGTGTTTATCATGAACTCAACGGTTTTATCAAGTTATACTTCATAGAAAATTTGTCAATTCTTGTGAACAAGTGCGTTGCTCGGTATAATTCAGTATTATTACTGCAGATATATTACTATTTTGGTATAAGAAATATATTCTTGGTCTCTTAAAAATAGGCAATTTGAAATGCTTAGACATATGTGCAATGTACACATAAATATTTTAAGATATTGGAGAAATGATAACCTAGTTGAAAAATTTAGAATGATCGGTTGTTCTTTGTCATTTTAAAAGAAAGGAACTCGAAGTGTTTTCATTTTTCAAAAGCGGCTCACTACAAAATCGAGTTAAGCGTTGATTGTTATTTGACATAAATATAGACATGTCTACGTGGTATGATATAAAGCAAAATTGGATTCACAATCTACATACGCACATACCAAGCTTTCTCGTTAAACCTTTGTGTAAAAATATACGCAATTATTTTTACGCTGCTGTGTTGTTAAACTACGTGCCTTTTGCTGTTGTTGAAGGCAAAAAAGGCGGTGGTGAGTGGTGATCCGTTCATACAGTGCTTTCCCTTTTCTGTTCTGGAGAAAGTAAAAATGCAATGTGCAGTAAAGAGGAACAAATGGGTTGGTGAAAACGTCTGCTGTTTGATTGAATGGCCCTTTCAATGGTTGAGTCTGTCTGTTGATTCAGCAAGTCACACATTATTTCTTTCATGTGTTTGCGTGTTCGTTTTTCACCGCAGATCATAATCCTTGATGGAACTGTTTTTGATAGAAAGAGAGCATACGACGGAAAAGAAAGCGAAGCAGTTATTTCTCCGAAAAAAACGAAGATTTGAAGAGGATATAAAAGCATAAAAAACTTTGTAAGAAAATAAGGTGAATGAAAAAAACGCATTGGAAATCTAGTGATGATAGTTGTTCAGTAGCGGAAGAAGAAAAGAAAAAAAATCAGACTGGCTTGATCACTACTTTCATTTGATATAAAAGCGTTACCTTAAATTTCATGTGAAATCTTTTGTGAAGATAATATAGCAAAACAAGAATCAATTACGGGAATATCCTACTCCTTGAAAAATGATGAGAGAGCGAAGACACAAAATTCTAAGCCTGCCATTTTTCTGCGCTTTGCTAATGCCTTCTTCGTCTTCAACTTTTTTTAGTTTCGTTTGCCTTTTTTACTGGCTCTACTGGCTCGGTGACTGAATGAATTTTCTCATTTATTCTTCAGCTTTGTATGTATAGTTTTTGTATGCAATCGTCGTTTGTGAGTATATTTTTTTAAATGAGAACTTGACTCCTTCGTTCGTTCTGAGAAGCTAAGTATGATGGCGGAGAAAATTTATAACAGAGAAAGGAGAAATGAAGATGGATTAGTATTGCGTCTTTTGTAGTGCTGACGAGACCTAAGCTGTATCTACTATACCTTAAGTACACAAGTGAAGACAAAATGATAAATATACTAAAGGGCACACAGGACAAAAAGTCATTTTATATTTGTGTGTGGTTCAAGCAGATTTCATTATTTCTGGGATTTTCTCTCCGTCTTTTTGTTATCAGATGAGGACAGTGAGTCATTGTAAAATATAAAGGGATA
>JAQFZH010004577.1:0-11764 GCA_034695485.1 Entomobrya nivalis
TTAAAACATTTGTTCACTAAAATAATGCTATTTAAAACATATAAGCAGTAAAATAAATTACGAATAATTAATTGTGTTTTGTCGTCAAATCCAAACCAAAATGTTTGATAAATATTTATGCAATTCTAATATACTTTATCATACCATAGTATGAAAACCTTTTTACAGAATAACGCAATCACAAAACGTGCTTTTGAGCTGTTTTTTTAGCAAGTGCTGAACATTTAAAAAATCTTAAGTGAGATATTTGAAAATGTGTTTTACTTGTGTAACACTTTTTTTTTGCTGACGTATAAAACAAAAACTTCAAAGAATACTATAATGCTTATCTAAAAAGGCTAATGACTACAAGTGATTCAATTAAGGGCTAAGCAAATGTAATTTTATTCCAGTTTTTTATGGTCTACTCGAAAGTATTGAAGCTTCGTCAATGTCTAATAGGACAAAGAAGTTTTTACAATTATTCTATAAGTTTTTTTGAATTAAAAGTGAATAGGAGACCCAAAACTTATTTGTTTTTAAAATGAACGAATTTATATTTTTAAACATTTCAAAAGGATTATGAATTTGAATTTTGGCAGTCGACGTTTCTGGTTTTTGGTTTGCATGAGTTTGTCAATAAATGAATTTCTGATATTATACTTTAACATAGGTGGCATGTACTGCCTATATTTAGATTTTAGTTATTTATTCTTGATCTAAGTATTCTTAACAACCCTTCACAATCATAAAAAAGACTTTGTCAATGCTCATATACATTGAAGAGTGGTAATTTTTTCGGTTTGAAGATATGATTTGGATTAGAAAAAATAACAATTGAATAATTGTCTATTCAAATCACAAATATGTCACAAAACTATTGAGAAAGCTTTTGTTTGCTGAGTAAAACAAGAATAAGTTTTGACATGTTTACCAAGCACTGATGTATTGTTATGAAAAAAAAATTGTCGAGAGTTACTTGAACCGCTGACAATCTTGTTACAAAAAATACTATTAAAGACTTAAGGATAAAACTTTGTTTAAAATCGACCAATCACTTTTTTTTACTTTTGGGGACGATGTCCAAAATCTATATTTACATTTAGTCTAGTTTATTTGCAACAAGCTATAAACACAACTGCCAATATATAAAATCTTGAGAGTCTATAGTTTGGTAACAATTATTGAGTCTCAAAAGCTGAAATTCTATTTCTTGCAGACACTGAAATGCATTTTAAAACATTTTAAGATAAAATTATCTATATTTTAGGAATTCACATTTATATGTCAGCAAAATGTTTCCAGGAAATAAATACTTTTATAAAATTTTCATATTAAGCTGTGGTGCCAATCTTTCATTATCACATGAATTGGAGCTAGTCCCATTACATAAGACAAATCCCAATTTACTGGCATATTCAGGACGCCCCAATGTCCATGATGTGAATTTGGATTTTTTTATGTTCAAGTGCCAAAGTTGCTTTATATTTGTATCTCTTTTCAACAATGTAGATATATCATATACCAAGATACCAATTTATCTTAGCCGTTTATATCCTGTGGAAAGAAAATACTATCCAGACTATGTTCAAGAAATTCCAATTGATTTAGCCCGAAACGTTAACCAAAGTGGTGTTTTGGTTGTGTCGTACCTTAACCAGTCAAAAATCTGCAAATCTAAATTCTACCACAATTCAGTTATTGCATGTACTCATATAAATTTCACTGAGTATAGTAGCAGTATTAAACCATGGAACTATCAGCAGTATCTCTATGTACTACCTTCTTATGGACCCTTTAAATTGCATACAGTATGGCTACACGATAAAAGGACCAAGAAAACTGAAGTTTACCAAGATGTACTTGGTATAATAATCTTAAGCTTGCAAAAACCTATCGCGGAATTGGTATTTATAAAAAGCGTATACCTTCGGGATGATAAATTTAGCATAAGTGAACACATAATTCTGTATGCCATCAATTTAAAAGCAATTAATGAAGTTAACCAATCATTGTGGGTACTATTACCATTTAGGTCAAACGTTGATTATCAATGGACCAGTATTAGAATACCTGATTACATTCGTTTTCTATCCTTAAAAACTATTCAGCAGTCATTTAATGAACATCTTGCCAAAAAATTCAATATTTCATATTTAGGTGTTCATACTTTCGACATTTTATCTGGATACAGTTTTGAACATTGTAGTGACAACCTTTTAATGTCAAAGCTATCAAAACATCACACAATTCATGATGTGTTAATTTGCTTAAAAAGTAAAATACTTTGGAAATACATAGTCGAGAAAAACTTTGAACTTGCCAACTTGCGCGAGTATGATTTGCCTATAATTCAATTAGATTACTTTGCCGGATACGATGTTGATAGTAATTGGTTTGTAGCTTCGCATCCACCAACACAAACAAGGTACATAGCTTGCGGGGACTCGTTTTTGGGTTCAAGTCAACCAGCTAACGTTTTCTTTGCCAGTTTTGAATACAAAATTTGGATTGCGATAGTATTCGTATTTACTTTATTGGTTCCTATTCAATGGTCGGTTCTTTCCATGTTTAATCATTTCGAATCAAAAGGAATATACAAAACGTTTCTTCAATGGTTAACCACTGTGGGGAAAATATTTCTTGAACAGTCTTCTGCACTTAAATCAAAAGCGCTAATAAATGATTCAATCAAAATTTTGGCAAGCTTCGTTCTTATATCTGCTTTGGTTTTGAGTTTCAGCTACAAAAATGACAACATGTATGAAATGATGTTGCCAAAAAAGTTCAATCCAATTGAAACATTTGTTCTACGTACAACGTTCATTCATTGCCTGAACTGGGCTATGTTCATCCAAGAGCTCAGAACTTTGTGCTAAATAAGACCTTGGCAAAGTCTTTTAAGACCAATGAAAAACATTTTGGACAAATTCTAGTTTATAAAGAAATTGTTGTAGACTTTGTGTCTCGTTTCAAGCAAATGAACTATGAGTTCTACCTAACAAAGTCAAAAGTATTTGAAGTCGTTTTGAATAATTCCAAAATATGGACAAAGCCTTTGTATCGATGGAAAAATGTCGTCCAAGAAATTATTTTGACATAGAATATTACCATACTTATGGATAAAGTGAAACTAATATTGTATCCACATGGGGATATCGCCTTATTAAAAGAGTTAGAAATTTGCAATAACACCGCATTTTTAGCAAAGGATGTTAAAATAAATGAATGGGAAATGATTTTGCGCCATAAAGGTGTCAAGAAATTATCTGTGGGAAGAGAAGTATTGGTTAGCAAAAGTATTAGATATTTACTGGAAGGATGGTTGCCAGGGTTTATGTTTAGACGAATTGGAGGTGTCAAATGCTCCGGCATTATAGATTGGTGGGATAAATTAGTTTCTGGGCATCTAGCAAAAGTGCGTACAAATCTTAAACGACTAAATGTTTCTGACAAGCAATTATATGAGTACTATAATGTACAAGTAAATAATGGCAATGAACATAACTCGATAGGATTTTTCTAATATTTTAGCTAATGAATTTCTTAGCTAGTATTTGCTGTGCATTCGAGTACTCATATTCTATCCGGGGACAAATATTCGAAAAACTATGCTTGCTGGCTGAAAATACGCTTAACGTGTTTCGACGAATTTTGAAAAAGTGAATTTAGAGATACAAATGATAATTATTTTAATATATAACTAAAGGTTATTGAGGATTCCAGTGGTTTAACTGGGCATTGTATTCCGCTTTAAAAATACTAAATTTATTTAAACAGTGTCAAAAATTAAAATTTTAAACTCAACCTTGAGGTAGTATTTACTGATTATACAATACACTATTCGTGAAATGCAGTTTTGTGGATGGTTCCAGTAATTCTGAATGTTTAATAAACCTGTCCTTGAAGTTTATTCATAGCCCGTTATTCGCTGATATTTTAAACCTATTTTATATGCATAATCATTTCGAGAACGAATACGAATTTTATCATAAGCAAATTTTGGGTTTTTGTTGATGTTCAAGAAATGTTCTTCTCATTTCTAAAAAAATTGTTTTAAGTGCATTATTGATACAAGACAATAGCATTACCTCAATAAAATGCTTCAAAATTTCATTTCTATAATTGGATAACTTCAGTGCAAGAACGTTTTTGGGCTTCGTACTGCTTGGATACCATTGACAAAACAGTGTATGTAGTATTTTAAATTATTATAATTTAACCCCAAAAAATTCACTCCCGTTTTTATCATATATAATTCAATAAACATTTAAATTATTTTGGTTGTGACTTTGCTTCAGAACTCATTCTGATTGGACGGAGGAACGTATTAAAATACAATAATTGAAGAAAGTATGATGATATTTTTAAAAAAAATCATCTTTCTCTATAAGCGACAAACCTGGTGTAGGCACTCAATTTTTGATTGGTTCCTTGGTTTGTTTACCTAATTCAAACACCTATTCCCTCTCTCTCTCTATGTATGCATGTATGCATGTTGTTGGCTTCGAAGAACTCAACACGTTTTTTTCTTCGTTTGTTGTGGTTCGGTGAACACATGATCGCATCGCACACACACGCAGAGAGCAAAGCAAGCAATGCAATGTGTGTTATGTGTTGCTGCTTGCTCTATTGCTACTGCTCTGCATTTTTGCTGTGTGGTTTTGCTACAAGCGCAAGCTTGCAGTTTATTTACTATAGTAGCAGCGAGAGAGAATGGGGCGCGAATTTTTGAATGCGTGTAGTGCACTGCATACTGCAATAATTAGTGGTAATTATCATCTAATGATGTTTTTAATGATATATATTGCAATCATACTCATATCAAACATTTGAATTGTCTGGCTGTTCTGTTTGTATTACCCTCACCTGATTGGCTGGTGAGAAGTTAAGCAACGATTTTATGACTGAACTTTCTCTATGGGTGACCCTCTTTCTTGCCACTGACATCAAGAATACCAATAAGAGACAAACCTGAGTGAGTGAGTAAGTCCGTGCAGGAAAAACCGCACCATGCCATATGTTTGTTTGTTTAGACTTTTTGTTTGTGAAGTTTAGCGAGTGATAGCATAGTAGTTGTATTACATAGAGAGAGCACGGGCGAGGAGGGAATTTTTGAACGCAATAGTGTCATCACATTTAAATTCACAAGTATTAGACATGATTTTAAAAATCCTTAAGCATGTAGGCGCCTAGGTTTGTGCGATCTTTCGCACAAACCTTTAACCTTTGCAATTGGCCAAGAATCCTAGTTGAATAATAATCATAGAGAACTGGTCATGGATTTTGTGTAAGTGGATTCGTTTATTAATTCCTTAACGTTTTTTTCCCATAAGGTTTATTACTAACTCGAGGTGACAGCTTTTCCAAACTAGAGTAACTGAGAAATTTTATCCCTAAATTCTTGATACATTGCAACACAAGTACTTAAGTACCTTACAGGACTTATTGCTAGAAGAAACCGAGGAGTAGGTAATTTTCATGGTAGGCCGTTACTTTTTCAAAATAAAAATTGTCAACAAAAAAATAGTCAAAAAGTTGACATTCTCGACCTTTTAATTTGGAAAAATCCCTCATTGTCAAAAGTATAGTCGACATTGTCAACTTAAAATAATTCCACCACTTCGGTGCTTACGTTGCACTCATTCTCGATTTAAGTGTTAGGCTGAATAGGATTAGGTTAGATTAAATGATGATGTGTTGGGTACGGTTAGCGTTAAAGTGTAGGGTTATTATAAGTTAAACCAGGTTATCTAGTGGTGAAAGTGTTTGGTTGTGTTAGACAAAGTTAGTTTATATAATGGTGTAAGTGTTAGGTTGGGTTCGGTTAGACTATGTAACGTTAAAAGTGGTCGGTTGTGTTAAGTTAAATCAGGTTGTATATCAGTGAAAGTGTTGGGTTGGAGTAGAAAAGGTTAGTTTAAATATAGGTATAAGTGTCAGGATAGGTTAGGTTCAAATGTCTCAAAACGAATGATGATTTTAATCAAAATGGTTTGTTTGTAGTGTGGCTATGAAAGGAGAACCTTTGTTACACATACAGCACTCATTCATCGTGAAGAATTTTCCATCTCTTCATCTTGTAGGCTGTGGACTTATACAAACATTTAATTTGACAATTTGGACTATGACTTTGACATTTTCGACCCGCGAGTTTTGACAATGTCGACCTTAAACGTGGACAAAAAGGTTGTAGACTATATTACGTAGATACATTTTCAAGAAGTACGCTAGAACTATTCTTATTTGAAGAGTATTTCAGATTTTTTTAAACATTTAAAAAGGATTTTGAATTTCGTCAGTTAATTTTTCTGGTTTTTTGTTTACATGAGTTTTTCCATAAATGAATTTCAGATATTAGGCTGTAACATAGGTGACATGTACTACTTATATTTAGGATTTAGTTATTTATTCTTGGTACAATATTCACTTCAGTTGTCTATGCCTTCCTATATGTAGAAAGAGGTACTTGAAACAATCGAAATTTATGCAGATTCCTCAATCGTGTCTCAGGCTATCATATTTTGGGATATCTTCCCCAAAGTATATGCATATATTCTTGATCATTGTATTCTTAAAAGCCCTTCACAAGTTTAAAAAAGACTTTAGTAAAACTTAAATATATTGTTAAGTAGAGAATTTTTTGTTTGTAAGATATTAGTACTTGGATTAAAAAAGCATCTTACATTATTTACACATTCAAAAGCTTAAATGTTTGTTTTTATACGTATTGTTTTGTTGTTGTGCCAAATGTTTGGTTAGAAAAAATAACAATTGAAAAAGGGTCTATTCAAATCACAAATATGCCACAAAACTGTTGAGAAAGCTTTTGTTTTGCTGAGTAAAACAAGAATAAACTTTGACATGTTTACCAAACACTGAAGAAATGTCGACAACAAATAATGTCAACGCTAACTTGAACCACATTTCTTGCAATATAAACTATCGAATATTTAAGAATAATACTTAGTTAGTTCAAAATCGACCAATCACTTTTCAATTTTAAAGAGTATGTCCAAAATTTACAATACATTTATTCTAGTTTATTTGAAACAAGCCAAAAAATTGAACTATCAGTACACAAAGTCGTGTGGGCCTATGGTTTGATAATATTTATTAACTTTCAAAAGCTTAAATTCATTTGCATTGTAAAGCAGTTCAAGAAACAATTATCTATAATTTAGCAATTCACATTTCTTTGTCAGTAAAATGTTCCTAGGAAAAAATTATGTTTATTTTGTTTCAATATTAATTTGTGTAGTTGATTTTTCACTATCGTTTGGATTGGAGTTAGTCCCGTTAAAAAAGACAAATCCTAATTTACTCGCATATTCAGGACACCCTTCTGTTCATGACGTGCACCTGGATTTTTTCATGTTCAAGTGCCAAAGTTGCTTTATATTTGTATCTCTTTTCAATGATGTAGACATATCATATTCCAAGATACCAATATACATAAGCCGTTTGTATCCTGTGGGAAGAAAATACTATCCAAACTATATTCAAGAAGTTCCAATTGATTTAGGCATTAAAGTTAACCAAAACGGTGGCTTGGTTGTTTCGTACCATAACCAGTCTAAAATCTGCAAATCCAAACTCTACCTCAATTCAGATATTGTATGTACGCATATAAATTTCAAGGAGTATAATAGCCACATTAAACCATGGACGTTTCAACAGTATCTCTATATACTGCCTTCTGATGGACTCTTCAAATTGCATACAGTATGGCTACGGAATACAGAAACCAAGAAAAGTGCAGTTTATCATGATGTAATTGGTATAGTCATCTCAAACGTAGAACAAAATATTGTTCAATGGTTATTTAAAGAAAATGAGTATGCTTGGGATGATAAATTCAGCATAAGTGAAAACATAATTCTATTTGTCACTTATTTAGAAACAATAAAAAAAGTAAATCAAACATTGTGCATAATGTTACCAGCAACATTTAGGTCAATCGTTGAATATCGATGGACCAGCATAAGTATAACTGATGATTTACCTTTTATAGCCTTAGAAAGAATTCAGCAGTCATTTGATGGATACCTGGCTGATAAAATCAATATTTCATCTTTAAGAGTTTATACTTTCGATATTACATCTAGAGACACTTTGGATCAATGTAATGATAGACTTTTAGTTTCAAAGCTTTCCAAACATTACTCAATTCATGATCTGTTAATCTGCTTAAAAAGCAAAATACTTTGGCAATATATAGTCGGAAGAAACTATAAGCTTACCAATCTGGACGACTATGATTTGCCGTACATTCAATTAGATCATTTCGCTGGATACGATATTGATAGTAAGTGGTTTGTCGCTTCCCATCCACCAACACAAACGAGGTACATAGCTTGCGGCGATGCGTTTGTGGGTTCTAATCTGGCAGCTAACGTTTTCGTTGCAAGTTTTGGATACAAAACTTGGATTGCGATACTGTTTGTAGTTTTTATCATTGTTCCGATTCAATGGTCAACTTTGTCAACGATAAATGGCTTTACACCAAAAGAAATAATAAGAGAGTTAACTCAACAGGTAACCACTATCGGAAAAATATTTCTTGAACAGTCGTCTGCACTCGAATCAACAGTTTTTAATAATAGTTCATTACAGATTTTGGTAGGCTGCGTTATTATATCGGCTTTGGTTTTGAGTTCAAACTACAAAAATGATAATATGTATGAAATGATGTTGCCAAAAAAGTTCAATCCAATTGAAACATTTCAACAACTTCTTCGTTCTAACTACAATGTTCACTCATTGCCTACACTGTACCGTATCGATACAAACGCTCGAAAATTTCTGTTAAATAAGACTTTAACAACCAATTTTAAGACAGAAGGAAATCACTTTGGACTAATTCTAGTAAATAAGGAAGTAGTAGTAAAGTTTGTGTCTCGATTTATGGAAACGAACTATGAGTTCTATCAAACGAAGTCAAAAATATTTGAAGTTGTTTTGAATAATTCCAAAATATGGACACAATCTTTATTTCAAGGGAAACATGTCGTTGAAGAAAATATTTTGACCCAGAATATTTCTGTGCTTAGGGATAACGTAAAATTACTATTGTATCCACAGCAAGAAATTCCCATTTTAAAAGAGTTAGAAATTTGCAATAAGACTGCTTTTATAGAGATGGATAGTGAAATAAATAAATGGGAAATGATTTTGCGACATAAGGGCGTCAAGAAAATATCTGTGGGAAAAGAAGTATTAGTCAGTAAGAGTATTGGATATACACTTGAAGGATGGTTACCGGGGTTTATATTTAGACGAATTGGAGGTATCAAATGCTCGGGCATAATGGACTGGTGGAATAAATTATTTTCCGGACACCTGGCAAAAGTTCGAACAAATCTTAAACGACTAAATATTTCTGACAAGAGGTTACATGAGTACTACAACACACAAGTAAACAATGCTAACGAATATAACTCCAAAGGTTTTTTCCTAATATTGTATCTGGTTTTGAAAATGAATTTCTTAGCTGGTATTTGCTGTACATTTGAGTACTCGTATTATTTGAGACGACAAATCTTTGAAAAAGTATGCAGCTGGCTAAAAATACGATTTACTTATTTCAACTAATTTTTACAAAATTGAGCTTTAGAGCTGTGAATGTACCGGTCAAATATTCTAAATGCGAACTTTATATTATAAATAGTTCCGGCACCTAAAATGACAGTGTACTTAAATTTTAAATATATTTAAACTGATTTAACTAAATCATAAAATATTAAAATTTTCATATATTTAACATTAAATTCAAAACATTATCAAGCATTTTTATTAACCAATAATATAATACACTACATGTGTAATACATTTTTGCAAACGGTTAGAGTAACGCTTAGTGGTAAATAAACGTGCGTTTTAAGTTTATTTACAGCACTTCACTCACAGATATTTAAAACTTATTTGCACGGTGGTTTTTCTGTTTGAACAATCCTGTCGAAAAGGGAAGTGTATACTTTCAAGTATTATTCTATTTATTACAAGGCAATGTTCGTCTTTAAGTGCACTGCTGACAGTAGACACTAGCTAAATTATAATAAAAATGCTTCTAAATTTTTATTCTTGAAACGCATAACCTCAATCCAAACACCTTTTAGGGCTACGAAATACTTTCAAACTAGTTGACTAGTCCCAAAATGTATTGGAAAAAACGCACTAAGGTACTTTATAGATCCAATATTTTAGTAAGCAAAATAATTGGATGCGTGCTTAAAGGATAAATGCTTGTGTTCATTTAGCAGCGGATTTCAGGTGTGGAATATCCTCGTATTTTGGATTGGTAGGATGACTAAATGAACGTAAACGTATGGATAAACAAGTTCAAAAATACTTTTACAAATCGGATCACAAATTCACTGTCAAGTTGGTTCGTTTTATTGCTAAACCGTTTAAATGGAATGAAAAAAATATTTTCAGGCACACCGTTTTTGAGGTTGAATATGATAGCAATACTCATTTTCTCGAACTCGCATTTGTGCTGGAGTCACCATTTACGCTAACACACAATTACAACGAAACAAATCTTTAAAACGTATGATCGGAGCCAGGCTTTAAAACCAGAACTTCTTAAGAAGTAGTTTGAGCGAACTAATATCATTAGTTGTACTAACCATGTTTTAATACGACACTTGAGACATAAGTTTTAAAATCAGAGTTAAGCAACATTCAATATTGAAATATTGTGTCCAATACAAATTACTTTACTAAAGTATTAATTTTATTTCAAGTTCCAGTTTTCAAGTTTCAGTAAAATATCTTTCAGTTAACAAATTTAATTTGCACAATAACCTGGAAAATCTACATGTTTATATTTTATTGGAATTAGGAAAAAAAGCATTACCACATCATTGACAGTTGTAAATTGTTTAATAAATCTAAGCAAAAGGCCTAATTACTTCCTAGCTTTTAATTAACCTACGCGGTCAAAGCAAATTTTTCAGTAAGCAAAAGACCATACCAACGATTAAACTAAAACATGTTACATAAATTGTTAAACATTACTTTGAAAATGATTGCCCTTGTAAAGTTTACTATTTTCTACTAAGATTACCTGATTTTGTTCACGACTAAAAAGGTATCCTAATTTGTTTTTAAGGTTTTCAATTTTTAATCGGAAACCTATTTGATAATTTTAACAAATTGTTCAAAAAAATTGCATAAAAATTTGTTAAAAGTAATAAGCTTAACATGTAATCAGAAAAAAACATCCTCTTTTTTAACCTTCAGTTTTACTAAATGTATAATATCAAACCAGAAATGAACTTTTAAGTATTGTATGAAATATATCATTAAACCTCCTCTTATTTCCAAAGTTGTGACCTCAACAAAGATCAACTATCCAAATCAAAGTTATTATTTTAGATCTACATGGCCATCGTTTACATAACATTCTATATTTAATTGCATTTCAAGAGTTTGTCTGCATCAGTCTTACAAATCGACGAATTTCTGAACCATCAAGTATTTTCGAATCGTAACTTACCCAAAATTTCAAAACAATGACTACTCCACTTATATTTGCGGCACCCCATATTCTGGAGAAAACCACAAGTTTTTACCTCTACCCTCATCTAATTTCTTTTGACGCTACTAAAAAACGGTATAAAGTTAATAGCCCTAGTAACACAAGTAAACTTAAATTGTTCCCATTTTACTACGTAAATATTTTTCATCTAATAATACTCACGTGTGGATGCCTTCTGTTACAAATTTTAAAATACTGTGTTTTTAAATATAAAACTGTTCACGGTGCACTAATTGTCTT
>JAQFZH010004578.1:0-11763 GCA_034695485.1 Entomobrya nivalis
GAACTGACTGATATTGGATAAAATGGATTAAGTATACTTTACTCGGTAAACTAAACTAAATGTATTAAACTTTTTATTACAGGAAATGTTCAGTTCATTGTATATTGGATAAATAGCGATGATAAATGATTAAAGGCGTATGTTATCTTGATCGTATGCTGTAAACGTTCTTTTACAGTTTTTAGGTTTGGAGCTGACTGAAAGAATGACCACTTGTAAGTAACAAAATTCTCGTAAGCATTACTGATTGTGATGTATGCAACTCAAGCCTGTAAAAATTAGAAGTGGGATGCGTACTTTTCTTTGAATTGATATGGTAAGTGTTTAAAATCATTCTAACTTTCGATTATACATGCGTGATATCGACATAGGTGACATTATTGTTCTCTTCGTGTTTTCACTTCGATATGTTGTGCGACGCATGGTGAACGTTGGACACAGAACCAGAACACCTAACATTTTGATTCAAACTTTATTTGACAAGGTTCACAGACTATCTTGAATTGCATAATGCTATCATGTCATTTATAAGTCGAAGTGAAAGAGAAAGCGAATGAGGACTTTCACTTTTGTCAACTTGAGGTTTTTACTTTAATGTTCAGCCGAAACACTTCTGATTACTTCTGCCGTACTTACAACAATAATTCCGATTCCATTTCTAACAAAAAACGTTTTCACCACACCAGCTCAAATATTGTGGTGAAAAGCTGACTGCAAACTTCAATACCATCGTTGCTTTATTTACTTCATCTTATTTACCATCATCTCAAAACACATTTAGTTCCCGTGTCATCGCATCGTCGTCGTCATCCTCCCGGATAAGTTCCCATTGTCCATATTATTAAGTGAAATGATGTTACTTCTGATCATTCTCAGAGGAAACTTATAAGCACCAAAGTTGTCAGCCCAAATATTTTCATGCATAAAACATAGTACATATACATAACATACGTTTATATGTATGTATGTAAGTACTTGTATCCATAATGTCTATCTACACGTCTTACAGTTCAACAAATTCGTGTCATTGATGTACTGATAACATTCTCATCCAGTGAATTCTTCATCTCATTTCCATTCGATTTGTAGGTTTCTTCCGATTTTATACAATGATACAGTGATCCTCAAGATAACATCAATTTTGTACATATATTTTTATTAGCGCAGAGAAACACTGTAACACCATTTTATTCAATACCACCTTATTAACATATGTTTGATTGAAACTGAAGGAAGGTGAGCTTGTATATATTTTATTTTCGTTAAGAGAAGAGCTGACAATGCGAACTTAAATCAAATCCTGTTTTGAACCATCATGATGTGCATCATAGCAGGTATTCTCTAGCATATAAATCAACTGAACTGGAAGTATATTGTTGCTGATGTTTACAGAATTCGGTAGCATAATGATTTGTGTGGAATGGCATAACTAGTTATATATTTAGGAAGGGTTAGATTAGTTTTTGTTAAGCCAAGTTTGTGGATAGACAGGTAGCACAGGAAAGAGCGTTGTTGTGGCATGTGGTTGTATAACAATACAGAGTCTGAAAGAGAGGCTTTTGAGTTCCATGATACCACTACTTTCACGGTGAACAGTGTGAACACCCGGTTTTCATCCCACCACGGAAAAGATTCCAAAGCTGATGCTTGCTAAATTCTATACTTCGTCACATTAATACGTAGGTAGCAGTTTCACTTTCAATAATGTCTGGGAAAATATGTACCAAACCCATAGAACATTTTAATTTAGTACAGATTTAAAATGTGCTTTACAGTATAATTGTGTTCTGGATTCATTAAAATAGGTTAGCACATTTTAAAGACGAATGCTATACCATCATGTATCAGAACGCCCCTAATAGGGCTTGAGCTTGGAGAATTTGTTTTTACTATTCCTTCCTAATATCGTCTCATTGTTATTTTCGCATCTTAAACTTCGATATGCATACATGTGAAAAATCTTGAGCAACGGTAATTTAGGCACAACTTAATTTTCACATAAATCTTGTACATTTGATATACATACAGATATTAGATATACTTGAAAAGTTTCTTTCATATTCAATTCTTATGTTCAATCGAATTATTAATTACTCATCAGAATTCCTTTATGCTTGGGTACTGTAAGCCTCAAAGTAAGTACATTGTCTACTAACTTGAATCAACCAAGAGAATGTATCCTTTATAATATCAGCTAACGTCTTTGCTATCGACTGTGAACTTCAAAATATACAGTACATGTTTTAATGTATTCCCCATGTAATAGTTACAATCAATCATTTTCATTATAAAATATAATTGAAGAAATTATGATGAGATGATGAAGAATCCAATTCGGAAAGCACTTTTGAATTTCTAAACAAATTCCCATAATGCAAACTTGTACGCTGATATGATATAACAATTTTCAATTAAATTATATAATGCATGCATTGAAAATTGCGGACTTCATTCTAAATGTAAAGTCTAAAATCAACATTTACAAATCTTCTTCACAACACGTCTTCAGTTCTTCTTATTTGCTTTCCAAGTGAAAGCAAAAACTTCTTCGATAGCTGGTTATTGAATCTGAGCATTCAAGGCATGCGACGAATCTTGAATGTAGCTGGTATACATTATTTGCATGATTTATCCTAAGTGTACCTGATTTGATTGCACGTTTGTTTATACATTTACTTACATTGCTATACCTTTTTTGCTTTCACTGTGTATAAAATATACAATATACAGTGAAGTAGTACAGGCATTATATTTTGGGAAGAAAAATGCGAGACTAAAAAAGTCAAATTTGACAAAAGGGGACGTGTGAAATGATGCGACACAAAAAATGCCGAAATGTATGGAGTGGAAAGCTTGGACTGTGAGTGTCTCATTCTTCTTTGTTAATTCAATTTGAGCACGTGCATACAGTGTACTCATGTTGAAAGGTATGAAGGATATAAAAAAATGATTCTCTATGTGTGACCTTTTCAAGATTTCTATAAGTAAATGGGAAGAAAGAAAAAACGGCAACATTTCATTTGGAGAGTGCTTGACTAGTAATATGTTACGTAATTGTCAAGAAAATAAAAGTACAGTGAAATTTTTTAATATAAAACCAAATGTCTTGCTTTATGAAAGACATTTTTTTACCGTATTTCCTCCTTTCGCATTGTTGGTTCCCATTCCTGCATCCACTGTTGAAGATGCGCTACCACTTGGTCGCTGTTTGGAGGGAGAATGAAGGAGTAAATTTTCTAAACGCCAAATTTCCACATCCACTGCTTCGATCTGCCTTTTGTATACACGATTTTGAACCTCTGCTCGGAATGAAAGCTCTTTGGTATCTTCCACAATGAACCTTTAGAATTAAAAAAAAGTTTTTTTTTTCAATGGGCTATCATCAGATGATGAATACAAATAATTTAAGATTTGCTTCATAACATATTGAAAGCATACCAAACCATTTGACTATAACTCTGTTAAAATATACAATACCGAAATATACACTTCCTTGTTTCTGCACGACTAGCTAGTGCTGTTACTATTACCATAAAAATAACGCAAGAGGCAATGAATAAAAAACAAGGGAACATGAGAGGGCAAAGAGTATTTTGAACTGTTGACCGGAACTGTTGCAAAAGACATACAAGTCATCATTCAAAAATCATCTAAACTTTTTGTTTGATGGTTTCATTGTATTCATAATACTGCCACATTTTGCATTCAAAAGTTAGTACAAAGTTACAAAATAACGCTGGCCTATTTTACCAAGTTTAATGTACGCATATGTATTTTTGTACAAAATTCAAACTCTATTCTATTATTCTGTGAAGATAGATGGGTCGTGGCAGAAGTTAGCGTACATTATTCATCAGCTATACATAAAAGTGAAAGCAACAGTCAAAGAAAAGTTATACTTTGATATTTAAATGGCGAATGCTGGGATATCAGCGCACCGTAAGCATAAGCATTACTATTACTCTTTGCTTGCCACTCTGCTCCTTTTTTGCATTGCTCAGCTAGTTCAAAAGTCAAGTAATGAGGAAAGCAACCGCTGTTGCATTGATGATATTCTGACTCTGACTCTCAAGCAGCTTTTGTAGGACACAGCAAAATATTATTTGCCAAATCCTGAGAGAATCATCTCCGTTTCATTTAACTGTGGCTGCATTTAAATTATATTTCCGTTTTAGTATTATATTCAATATTATCTGTGGAAAAGCATTTATGAGTTGTAAAGGGTTAATGTGTTCACTTCTTTTGTCAGTCTGCAAAGCTTTTCAAGCTAGCATAAATACATAAAATGATATATAGGCTCCTATCCTAACTTGTTTTTTGCTCACTTATCCATTCGTATGGATGTATGTAATAAATGACAAAGTCGAACTAATGCAACTTTGAGTTGGACGATCATGGTCTAGTTTGTACCTATTCAGCTTTTAAATGCTTTTGAAATTAAAATCAATTAACGAAAATTATTTTATTGTTCAAATTGGTATGACTTGCTATTGCTCAAGCTCAAAATGACATGTTTACAATGATGATGTCAATGTACCTTGTCTTTGACAACTAACATTTTATATTTTTTATGAACAACCTTTTGTTATAATGTTAATGTTATGCCTCAATTTAAACAGATTTATTTCTTGCCTTACACATCCTTTCAAAAAATATATGGACTGCCACGCTACGAATTATATGGTAATCCTCTAAATATTTATTTCCTTTGAAAAGTAATGATATGGGGAAACAATCTATTCTTTACCATTATATTCCTATGAAAGAATATGAGAGCACCATTTCTCATATCAAATCATACCAACTGACAACGATGGGTTTGCTGCTCGATGCTCCTTCCATTAAAATCTCCAGAAAAGGCTGAAGAGATCATGTCAACAAATAAGCGCTTTCAAGTACGACTTTTTAACCTCAAACATTCTACATTAATACACATATCATATCATCGTACCGAACCGAAGATGGCTGGAAGCGTTGTGGAAGTAATATAGGAATGGTTCGCCGACTTCAAGAATAGTAGCAAACAATCTCAAGTCGACTAAAATGCATTTTTAAGAAAATGAAAAGTGGAATAAAGGTAAAATTTAATTTACATTCGTCAGAATCAGTTTCTTTTAAAATCACCAATGGTTCTTCCCACGTGTGTGTGTGCCACTGCCACTGTTTGCACTTCAAGGGTATATGGTACGTGTGTTTACATGTACACTTGTACTTACTCCCACTCAATATTTCAGAAATATACCCATATACCTATTGTAATTTCAAGTACAGAGTGAATTGCAGATTGTATAAATGACATTTTGTGAGATTTTTTTCTTCTAACATACTAGATTGAAAAGTCAGAACTTCAGAAGAAGAAAAAAAAACTATCGGATTTTGTATGGCTGACGCCTGCCTGGAAAAGATTTGAATATCGAAGAATGCTTTCTGTCTGTGAATCAAATCTACGTGCTACACCACCATATTATAATACTTGATATATACAACAAGCTACTATGTCAAAGACAGCGAGGTGAAAGTAAGGGGTATATACGTCAGGGGAAAATGTGAAATTTATGCAGATGACACTTTACCTTCTAGTGTTGCACTCAATCTTCAATCCCATACTATTCACTATTGGATCACTTGCATTTGGGTTTTTGGTTATTGCATGAATCTGAAATAAAATAAAAAATATGAAAAAGTATACTTTCATTATTATGATGGTGGCGATGGCGAGTTTGTGGTTATGACGGGGAGAAGTACAAAGTCACAACAATATTTCACGGTCTTTCTCTTTGTACCTCATAACGGAATAAAATAAGTGAAAATCTTTACATGTACATGTCTGAATGTATGTCTATGTGTGTTTGTATGTATGTTCATCTCTGTTTATGCTTGTGGTATCGGTACTTTATCCACTTTTCATGGAGGAAAAATGAAAGTTGGCATTGCGTAGAAAATAGAATAAATACAATGTAAATTACATATTGGAATTGGACCTAGAAGCGTTGATTTTAAAGGGTTCAACTGAATATAAAGTTCATTAAAGTGATCGAGGTGCCTTTCTTTATAAAATAACCGCAAAATGTAATTGTCCATTTTATTTATCATGTGTAGACATCAAGCAAATTCATTTTTATAGTCACGCTCACGCAACTGTGAGTGTGCTTAGTGTACACAGGTAGAAATATTTTACAAATTGTAATGTTAAATTATATTGGTTTTATATGCAAGTTTATTCAAGCATTTCTAGATATAAAAACAGAAAGAGTATAAAGGCAAGCTACGCTCTCTAGTATAATGTTGTCACATTTTTGTGATCTACAACCCATTATCATCATCACAGCTCACTTGTGTATAGTCCTCATACTGGGAAGAACGAGCATTTCATCACAACAACAATCATAATTTTAAGTTAAACTTTCAGTCAGTCAGAAAAAGTAGACTAGAAAATGCATTTTCCTAAATTTTCCCAACCCATCTTCTTTTGGTGTTATTGCGCTCCAGGGTATAAATTGAGATTTTAAATTTTCGCCTGTGTAGCAATTTAAGACAACATAATAATGTCCTTCTTTTCCCAAACTAACTAGCAGTTATTAAATATTTCATTCCGTATCAGTATTGTGCACACAGTGTGTAGAAAATCTTCAATCAGTTTAACACATGGGTAATTAGTAAATGCATTTTTTTAAACGGGTATTAGTTGGCCGATCCACACTTCCACAGAACTTTTCGATTTAACTGTAAATATATATTGAAACTTTTCTAAATTTCGGTTTTGTCGATTTACTGAATGTATTCCCCTGAGCTTCCAAGTCCCGACCAACTTGATGTTTGCTTGCAGTGTAATTTTGGATGGAAAAAACTATAAAGCATGTTTTATGTGTAAAGTAATTTGTGGTTGCTTTAATGTATCTTTACATGCAAAGAGCCAGTTCAGTTCAACCCCAGAGTGTGTATTTTCACAATACAGTTCTCTATGCATGCATTTGTTACTGGGTAAATGAACTTCATGGTAAGATGAAGAGTGTGTATGAAACTGACTTAAAACTGATAAAAATGCCCATTTCTGTTTTTACGAGGTCCAAACCATTTTGTTGTGCCCATCTCGATTGGGCTACTTGTATATCTGGTCGCTTTGGTGTGGTAGGTGTTTTTGGTTAGAATTCGGGTATTAGGATGATAATATTGTCTATTCTTCAAATAACAAGCTAGCGTGAAATAGTTTGGTGAAACAAATCTCAGTATCATTCGGCCGCGTAAGGTATTTACTATAAAGCAAGGTAATTTAGTATGACGTAGCTTGTAAGAAAACGTGTTTTGAATTGTAAGAAAAACGTCTGTGTAATAAGAATTTTTTATCTACTCTATTTAAAAATAATATTTTTCAAACTATAGTCGAGCCGTGTCAAATTTATTTAAAAAATATCTGGGTAGTATTTTGTCATTTTCACTAAATTACAACAAATGAAGAGAAAGTTTTTCTTTTGCACTTATTACGCTCCATACAACAAAACATACATATATTATTACTTCTTGTCATAAACGAGCGACGTGCTTTCCCTTGTTTGTGTGGTAATTGGTCTTCATATGTACTATACGAAAACTTGGTCATGCATGAGATTTTTTTTAAAAGAAAAGAAATGCGAAAATTTAATAAGACAAATTATGAAATAGGACCTTTAAAGTAATACGGGGCAAGTATTATATATCATTATAGTGTTTACCTTAGGAAGGAAGAGAAGGCATAGTGTGGCAGTTGTGGCAAACAGGATAAGTGAAGTCACACTAACGAACGAGACTGTGACTCTCTCTGAAATCAAATTGGCTAAAGAGACAGCCAACACGCTTGTTAACACCACAGTGTAAACACAGAGACCGATGTACTTCGAGTCGTTTAGGGCTGGGATCTTGACTTGCCTGTCATGAATTGAAAAAGGGTACATTCAGAAAACAAATAAATGATAATAAAAACGCCAGGAAAAATACATGTCACGTCTCAACACTTCAAATCTAAGATACTATGTATTCGCCTAAGTATATATATCTGTAAAGTCGGATTTTGTACTGTCGAAAAAATAAACTGCAGCTCGTTTTGTTTTACAAATATATTTCTTGACTCAATATATTTTAAAATGTCGCTATTGAATCTTGGTATGCATCTGTTTTTTTTTGCCAAACCAAAACAGATTTTTACGATTATTTCTGTACATCTAGCAGATAATATAAAAGAAAGCTCTTGACTGCAATTTTTTTCTTTTCATCACTCATGTTAGAATACAAATGTATGAATTTTAAATAACAATTGTCAACTAGATTTTTATCTCACAAAACAAAATCGTAGAGTAAAAATTATTTTAAACGTTATGAAAAGCTGAAAAATTCCCTCGCACATCCCATCCCATTAAAATCTCATGATAATCTACTACTATCTGCTGCGAGGTCGGTAATGCTATCCAATTCAAGAAGAGAGTACATTCGAAGTGCTATCAATCCTTTACATAAACAACTTTCACCACGCAAACAGATTATCTTGAGTTAAAAAGTTTAAAGTATACATAATGATTCTGTGTAAATAATGGTCATTGTAGCGTAAAATGATCACTATTAAAACAAATTTGACGTAGTAAATGGCATAGATGTCGATATTTACACCTTATTACGAAATTCTTTAAGAGTGCACTTCTTCTTCTTGTTCTTCACTTCACATGTTTAAACTACATGCGTACTTTTGCTTGGCTCACTTGTTATGCTTAATACGATATGCAAATGCTGTGAGAAAAAAACAACCACATTTGATATCAGGTCATTATATCTAATACGGTTATGACTGCTTTCTCTTAACAGGCTCAGTAAGAGAATTTAATAGATATACCAACAGGCGGAAGTTTGAGAGCTATACTAGCTGGGAATGTTGAGACATGCATACATTTTTTGTAGACATGCATATACACGTATAAATCATGTAATATAGTGAAATCACTTCGTCTGACTATATATTCAAATCATCATCACTCACCTCGTTTCCCACGCCATGTAGAGTCCAACTACCAAGAGTAAACTTTTATAGCCGTACATCGCACTAAGCCAAACGTGGCCGTGTTCCGAGCGACAAACTTCAATCTTGCAAAAAGGAAGAAAATATAAATAAGAAAAGCGTAAGAGAAGACGAGCGAAGCGTTAGTTAATGGTGTCATCTCATATCCAACAAACACATACGTTTTCTTGCATACTCTTTTGTATATAATAAAGTATGGCTACTAAATCACTAAATTAAATGGTATATACAATATACATTTTTATACATGACACAAATATATACTTAGCTTTGATGACCATGATAATGCCATATATGCGATGACATCCAAATACACATACATACTCAAACAACTCAATCTTTTCAGGAGTCTTTTAATAACGTAGTAGTTCCATTTAAAATCAAGTGGTTTATTATACTAACTTATGTGCATAGTGAGACACCCGAGTTAGTTTATTTAAAAGTATTGATCTGCATAATATTGTATTAGTACATATATTATACATATTACATTCATGTGTTTATCCATTGCATATTCAATGGTGACTTGGTAAATACTAGCTGGCTCTACTTTGAGTACCCTAACAAACCATCACTGTTATCGAGAGAAAAAAGAAAACAAGATTTTCCTTCACAAAAAATGCACTCACTACTTTCACCTGATTTTTACTGTCATTTTCTTTAGAAAAAGTTTGTTCAAATGCATATTAGAGTATGTATCCTTACCTGAGGCTGGTACACGACAGTTCGATCTGACGGATCAATCTCAAGGGTGAGATTACGCAGGTTGACATGCATCGGATCAAAAATAGCCCAAGAAGAGACGATAATGCAATCAATGAGCACAAGCACCATAATCAAAGTCATCAGTTGAGTATCTCTCAGTAGCTGCGGCAATATGTAGATGTTTTTAGAAATTAAAAAATGTATACAATTCACACATTACATATATACTTATTTATACCTACATGTACAAACAAAACATATAGTTTACAAAAAACATAATATTTTTAAAATGATCTTTTTATATTGGAAGTATTTCAACTTGTCGTGTATAACATCTAAATATGTACAGTTTACTAAAAAAAACGTAACGTACACAATATAAATCGAATTTGTGTTTATGCTCACATCTTTAATGTACTAGCTTTTGTTTAAAGACGCCTCTTTTTCGATGACGAAAGATATTATTAACATAAATGCCCTTCTCGTGAACCCTGCATTATGCATATATGTACATTCATATATTACTTCCTGTTCCTTCACACAATATTGAGTGTAGTATATTTACTCGCTGCAAATTCAATTCTAATATTCGGCCTTTTAGATGATAAGATGTGAAATATGTACATGTGTACATCATCACAGGGTAAAGTTGAAGGGATGGAATAGCTGCATGGGCTGAGCCATGTCGTTGTGATAGTTAGACAACAACACTCTTAAAGAGTGAAAGAGTTTGTCATGCTTGCAAAATTCCTTCACAGAACCCCCTTCCCTCTATCATCTATAGACTTTTGCTACAGGGCATTCTTTCATTGTGTACAATGTACAAAGGATAATATTGAAAACACGTAGGTACATATACATACTAATACTATGCATCAAGCTTATGTAATACAATAAAAACGATGCTGTGTTAGTTGTAATGCCTTTTATAAACAGCTTCCAGTCAATCCATGAGTCATGTATACATGTGTTTCGTACACGTTTTCCCATCTGTCAGTCAAGAATAAAAATAAAATCAGCAAAAAGTTGTTTAAAATCATTGTCCCATCATCACCCAAAGCATTCAGTGGCTCGTTTTTGGTCAAGTAGTCTCTCTGCTACCATTAAGAGAAAGTGTGCAGTACTTGAACAATATTTGTGTGTTCCCCTTGTCTTTCCTCAGTGAATCGTCAAAAAATCCTTTTACTTTGTATACAACATGAAAAGGGAGTACTGAATGAAAAGATAAAAGTATCTTCAAAGATGTACTCATAATCACTCACTGACACTGCACTAGTACTATAGTATGTAGCATGTATGCTTCTATCGAATGTTAGCGGGCATATATTACGCGTCTACCAAACGCACTGCAAGGACGTAGCGAAAATTCAGGTGTGTGGTTGTCTTTTTGAGAGAAATTTCTACTTTTTTTGGAAAAAAAAACATGCATAAAAAGAATAGACGAACAGGGCAAGAACGACGCTTATATTTGAAAAAATGTACTGCTACCATCACTCCGTCAATCTTGTTCTGTTCATAGTAATAATAGAATCTGGGCGAAGGGAAGCGTAAAGATGAAACTCCGCTCTTTTCGCAAAGAGTTGTGAAGTTCAGATGATTTTAAGTTTAGGAAAACTTTCACATTCCCTGGTTGCATGCAAGTACAGCTATAACAATCTTGTACATGCACGAGACACATCTTGTTAGCGTTCTGTCATGAAAAAAACTAGAACTTGGATTGACAAAAGCAACTGGAAAAGTCTAATTTGCACATATTTTTTGATACTCATATCATTCGTTTTCCATTAAGCATCTTTAACGACATCGCTGATGCATTCGATTCACACATTAACCACATGAGTGGGCTTGGCATATGGTTATTAAGGCTAAGGTGCAAAAACTATTGTCAGCTAATATCGCTGGATGCCCCGGAAATACATCACTACAGAATATTATACAACAGTCAGTATACATGATGTACTATATTCCATGGAGTAGAAGGAAAGGTAATTTTGGAAAGTTGAGACTATGAGTTCTAT
>JAQFZH010004579.1:0-11762 GCA_034695485.1 Entomobrya nivalis
ACACAAAGCAAAGCAAGACAAAAAAGAAAGGGTTGAGTGCCAAGAGCCAGGTACTTATTTTGTTATGTTTATAGATGCCTGTTGTGTTGACTTTACTTGACTTCCTTTGATGTCATGCTAGAAATGACAGCTATACATCATAAACAAGTTTTATTTGCAAAAGCGAAATCGATAAATTTTGTATTACAATATTCACTATTCACTATACAGGTTGAAGTAGAAACCCCGGTAAAATCGATAAAGCTTTACATAGCATTATGTCTGTATAGTTTAAGCGAGGTATTCATTAAAGTCATTAGTAGGCTTTTCACTTGACTTCCAGGAAGTTTTGAAGTTTTAAACCCAGATTAAAAATGAGCAACAATAAGTTGTTGGCTTAAGATCTTTGTTTGATGATAGTATTATTTTGGTTATGGGGCAACTTAAAATAGGTCGCTTCATTGTTCATTTTATTTCAGTCAGTGGATAAATCTATTTAAATAACCTACTTCATGATGAATTATAGGAGGATCTCATAAATTGATTGATGCACAAATTATTGATTTTTATTATAAACCGTTTAATACTCTTCTTTAATTTTAGTGCTCGAGCTTCAATTGTGACCCCGTTCATGTACTATCGGTTCCTCACTCTTCGTTATGCGTCTAGAAGGAATCATTACACGAGAACTATGTTCTACGAGCTGCGTATGGCTTCTGAGCGATTCATGATGTCTGGAAAATGCCCTCAATTCCTCCAAAAGATTCTTCGCTGGCAGATCGACCTATTGTGCCGACTTGCACCTACCCCAGCACCAGCAAACTAAACATTGATAAATTTGTACAAAATCATTAATTGCCAATTCGTTTCACTATTATGAAACTTCGTACAGAGAACGAAAATCAATCCAAAAACCGTTAATTTCTGTCTGTTGTGAATTGACGCCAAAAAACAACAAATAATGAGGAATCCAACTATTTACTATTCATATTTCATTTAACCCGAAACCTAATCAAAATATGGTTCTTCTGATGATCATTCTTCCTTCTTCTTATCTACTTAAACAATTACTTTTGTACAATTAATATTGTTATTTTTTCAGAAATGAATTTTCACTTGCTATACATTCATCAACTTACTCTTCTTGTCAATGAAAATATACTCCACTTATTCTTAATTACAAATGTACTACTAGTGTATTTACTTCGTTCTTAAGTTTAATTGTTCTGGTTTAAATTATGATTGTCTCTTAGATTTGTACTAAATTTTAAAAATTGTAATAACTATTTAGTAATAATTTACAATGGTAAGTCTTTTATTATGTTAGGTTGTGTAACTAGCGTGATAGTATTCAGAGACACACAAGATTGAGTAATTAATAATACATGATCATGCTGAAAACCTCTTTAGTCTAGTCGATCACGACGATATATCAAATTTATAATATATAAAATCGTTTAATTTGAGTAGTTAGTTTACTGATTTAAAACTATGCATTTCCGTATGTAATGAATTTACCATCCAGAATCTACATACTTGTTCGAAGCTTTTTACTGATAGTTATTAGGTTAATTGTAAAGCTTGCATCTATTACGATTGTGTAAGGACTCTACAGTTTTATGATCAAAAATATTATTATCAGAATTGCATTGAAATAAATATTTGTGTAATAGTCACACGTTTTAATATATAATTATCACAAGTTTGATTGAAACTTCTTGGTATTCTTGTACACTGTTATAACATTTAGCTAAGAATTAGCTACATATTTCCGCTTTATTCAAGAAAGAACCATGTATCTGTCCAAATACAATAACAATTATGTAAAGTGGTATTTATTACACAATTTTTTTAAAAGATATGAAGGTGAAATAGACGAAGAAAGACGAGATTTTCTCGGACAGTTCACCATTATGACTTTAAAGTCTGTCCGAGGAAACATGGAGAGAAAAACGACTTGTGATAAATAAGTAGAGTTTATTGCGATTCTCATCCAAAATGCGTATCATACTACTTGTATTTGAAGTTTTACAACTGATATATTCACAGTTTAAAAAATACATTTTGAATCACACAGTACGAATTAGTTATGTTAAGGCTTTTATGTGATTAAGATGATAAGAAGGAATACATTCGCGAAAAGTGTGAATCAGTTAAGATGAGAAGATGCGCGAAAAATGTGGGATAGATAATAGTTTTTCTATCTTATACGCTGATTTATACTTATATGTGTATGTAATTTCTAAAAAAAGTATAAATATTCCCAAATTCTATATCTCATTCATGAAAGATAAACTTTTAATACCAGTTATGCATAATAATGTTGGCAGTTTATAATATCTTGTTTGTAAATAAGAAATAGAATAATGATGAGAAACGCAATACAACTTTGTATTATGTCCTCATGTTGCTGGACCATCCTTCGAAATTGAATCGTTATGAAACGATTATATGAATAATTCGCTGGTGAGGTAGTACCAAAAATGCATTCTTAGCAATGAATTTTCTTCTAAAACATTTCACTACAATAATGAAAGGGTTGTTTCTTGCTCGTATGATTTTAAACGTTAAATGAAAGGTGTGTTGTTATTGTTTAAGAACTGCGGAAATCTTGTAATGTAAATAATGGTTAACAAATAAATCATTCTATAATTTTAAAAATTTATGTCGTGTTAACGTATTTTTTCATATAAAATCATGGACTGGTATTGGGTGCATAATAATAGATCAAAAATAGGCTCCGTTTGGTGTCAGTTTTCTAAACAAGATATTTATTTCTCAACTTCGCAAATTAGCGAGCGTTAAAAAGGTGTTATAGAATACATAGTCGCGTTGGTTTTATGGAGTGATTAAGACATTACAGGTCCAACTGGAGCTCCCACTGGTTCACCCGGTTTCAATGCGCTGATAGCAGCGATGTGGGCAGCAGAGGTTGAAATAGCAGCGGGTTCTCTGGGGACTTCATCCTTGGGCTCCACAATGGCGACGTGATCGGGGAGAGGTTTCCTGGGCCCGATCTTGCCATTAGGATCCCAAGGAAGCATAATTTTAACCTTGATACCCAAGACACCTTGTCTGTAAAAGAAAAATATCCATGTTATTTACAAAATGTTATCAAACTTCTAAAGTTAGCAATTTCGAAAAACAGGAAATATAGAGAAATGATAGAGACAAAAAGGTTAACTAACCTGAGGAGGACGTGACGAGTTGCGGTATCTACATAGTGGTTGGTTGGGTCACCACTGTGGATCATGAGACCATCAACGAATTTCATCGACTTGGCCCTCTGACCACGGAGCTTTCCAGATACGACGACTTCGCAACCCTTTGCTCCAGATTCCATAATGAACCTCAGCACACCTATTTATTCACAAAAAAATGGTTTTGACATATCAAATCTTTAAGGCGTTGTTTCATTATTCAATTTTATAGCAAATTAATTTTGAAACTTACCATAACATGCTCTTCTGACAGCGAGACCTCCCACAAGCTTATAACGGAGGGATTCGGCTTGGGCAATAGCGCACAGACCACGAACTCCCACCTTTTCGGCGTACAGTTCAATGGAACCCGGAGCAAAGCCGAACCTCTTGGTTACTACAGAGGTCAATTCCCTTATTCTACGTCCCTTGTCTCCGAGAACATTCTGTGTTCTCGTGGCCATAATGATAATTTCCGTTCGGTTGGGGGCCACACGGATTTCCAAACCAGAATAACCATCCTCAGCCAATTCTCTCATCAAAAATTCGTTCAACTCAGCTCTGAACAGCCCCTCGCGGACGAACTACAATAAAAAAATAAAACATCCCATTAGTATAAAATATTTCTTTCACTAGTTTTCTTAAACATGTCAAAGGTCCATATTTTTTCCCCTTCTAATTTTCTCCAATACAAAAAATCCAATATTTGGTTAACGCTGAATTCAAATCACAGCAGTGACATTTGAGCACATGCAAACAACTTTGTATTTTAAAACAGTTGGTTAACTAGAAACTGAAAATGAATCGTGAAATGATAATCTACAAACAAGGCTTTCCATCCTCAACAATCTATCATCTTTTGCCCCTAATCACTAGTATTTCAATTAAATTACTCACAAAATGATATTATAGAGATCACTGAAAACTGTAAACTTACCTTCCGCTTCTTCGAAATTTGCATCTTCTCCGCCATGGTTATAATTTAATTGATCAATTTATTTATTTTAAAAAATAAACCGGACTAAATGCCTAGCCGCAGATGAATGTGCACGTCGTGAGACTCTCAAGCCGATTAGAAGGAGCACACGGCGAACAATTCTTAACTTGCCTGGCAAAACTTGTGGCGTGTCAGAATGTACTAACACAAAGCCTCTCAATGTATTCCCTGACACAGCCGAAAGATCGCGTGAGTAGCAATCTGGTGCTTTGCTCGCTGACCTCCTAGAATTTTTCTCCTTTACATACAGCCATTCCTCTGCTCAAATAAGTTTAGGGGATATGGGGAAAATGCCTTTTAACCCATCAGATTTTCTTGCAGCTTATTTCTTGGTTCCAATTTGGGGCTACTTGGGATATAGTATTGCTGAGTGAATAAGAAGGGTAGAAAGGAGAAAAATGGGATATGATCAGAGGCTTTTTCACGGCAAAGAGTTTGGGTAATGGCAAATGGTTTTTTAGTCTGTTTCTTAATTGGGGCTACGTGAGAATCGCCTGGTCACTACTGAATCCGCTGGTGGCTGGGGTTTACGATGACATTTTATCATTCTTCTTATAAACTTAACTTGGGTTTTGAAAACTAGCTTTGTTCAGACAGAGTCAAAGCCATTAATTGAATTTCACTGAACAATTTTCATTGGTTATTTCTAATCATTTAATGTTGACAAATTATCGCTTCATATTTTAATACCAACGTTTTTCGAAAATATGAATAAAAGCCATTTCTTTCATTTCATCTTTAGCATATAATTTAAAGTATGTTTTAATGATTATCTAACTGACAGCTAGCTGGGTTTGTGACAAAATGGCATTAAAACATTCCTTTAACTTTGACTCGAATAGGTTATCTAGCGGAGCATCTACATCCAAATAAATCCAAGAAGTTTTTCTTCAAGATGAGAACCCAGAGAGATGACAGACATCAACATCATAATTTTAATCGCATAAATAAAAATTAATACTGCTAAACGGACAGGTGGAGAGGGGAAAGGGGATTAAAGTTTATTTTTAAAATTTTCCATCAGGTTAAATGTGTTACCATCAGGATGAAGATGAAGTTAAAATCACGTCAAGATTTTACAACTGCAAATGTAACTTAATATCTATGAACAAACGTCCATTCAGTATGATCATTTTTGTCCCGTAATATCCATATTACATTCCCATGAGAAAAATTTCCATGTATTTGCCTTGCGTCTTTTTCTAATGCAAGTAGCTTCTTTGGACAAGCAAGTTCATTTTTTAAATGTCATTTGATCTCAAACGATCAATTTTAATACAATCCATCATGCATTAAGTCAAGCACTCAGAAATATCACATGACACATGAAATCAACTTTATGTGTTTAATTTATGCTACAGCGTAATTTATAACAAAAAGATTTCAACAGCAAATCTATATTGTTGATAGCAACAGCAACTATTTCATACAATGTGAATGTGAGAGACCTGTGAAAAAGCCTGAGGCATCAAGGTATATAATCTCATTCCTGCAAGCACCAGAGCAACCAAGACATAAAAAGATGAAGCACTACAGATGCATACTATTAAGTTTTTTATCCAGCAATCCAATATCATGTCTGAACATTCACAAAGCTCTTTGGACATGTTAACTTCTCATGATGGCAAAAAAATCAGAATCAGTTGGTTAGTATTCAGTCATGTGTTGCAGAGCAACATGACAATAATAAGAGGATTCAGCTAATTAAATTAGGTAGTAGCAAGCTTAAACTATAGTAAATTGGTTGGGTAGTTATGAAGTGAAATATAACGCCTCAGTAAAAAGGGGGAATTTGAATTGGTTTCAGTGTCTTGTGTATTCAAATAACCACTAAGTGATCCTCATATTCATATGCAAAAAAAAATTGATTCTTGAAGATGACTAGTTGTCTTTTAGGGTGAATGTTCACCAATTTTTTTTTGAACAGTTAGAAAAAGTGAGGGCTTGGAACGGAAAGTTTTGGTTTCAGTTGAAGGAAAGCACAAAGACGAACAGTCGACTGGCTTGACTGTATGCTTTAGTTGTGCAGGGCCACAAGAATCTATATCGTTGATACACATTTACTAATTTTAATACGTTTCTGGATAAATTCAATTGTGCATTGTTAGTTGTCCATTAAAAGTATTATTAATTGATTACTGTTCGGTAGCCATGGAGACCCGAACAAAATCCTTTTTGATGTGGTCAGGCATTGTATGCCTCTGCTTCTTCGCTATCCCGTATCACTTGACAGGGTCCGATGAAGAGCATTTAGAAATGGCTCTACGGAACTACAGCAAAAGCTATGGGAAGGATTACAATGATAGCCACTTGAAAGAGCGACTTCCTCATTTTAAGGTTAAAATTTACAAAAAAAAACATCAAGCTCTTACCTTTGTTTAAAATGGTAATAAAATGTATGAAATGAAATATAACTAATTCTAATTTTTACTTATTGCAGAAATCCTTGGTAAAGATATCCGAATTGAATGAAAGGGATGACGAAACCATTTGGGACTCCATGACACCGAATCTCAAACTGAGTATAACCAGCAACGATCTCAGCGACGATGAAAAGAAGTCTGTCCGAAAGCACGTCCACTTGAAAAAGTGGAAACCAGGTCGGCCAAAAAATGAAGGATATGCTCTCTGGGGTCTCACACAATTTGCAGATATGAGTCCCGATGAGTTTCGTTCCCAGTACCTAACCCCAAGGATTCTTCAAAAGATCCAAGAACGTGAAAAGAACAAAAACGATTCTCATCATCATCACCACAACCATCATCATAGTGACAACCAAGTGAGAAGAAAGCGTGCCCTAAAGTTTGCAGGTACGATTCCTGACAAGATTGACTGGCGTACTAAAGGAGTGATCACTGGAGTAAAACATCAAAAATCTTGTGGAGCTTGCTGGGCATTTTCAACGGTGGAGACAGTGGAAAGCATGCATGCCCTCCAGAACGGGAAGCTGGAGCCGTTGAGTGTGCAACAAGTGATTGACTGTGCTGGAAACGGGAATATGGGTTGCAATGGAGGAGATACTTGTTCTGCCGTTGACTGGATGACTGGAATCAAGTTGGCCACAGAAACCCAGTATCCACTTACCTTGCAAGATGACAGCTGCAAATTACGAGCATCTCCTGTTGGTGTACAGGTCAACAAAAATTATACTTGCGATAAGTAAGTTTACACCCGTTTTAAATAAGTAAAAATTTACACAGCCAAGATATTAGGTTTATGCTTTATGACTATATGGCTGTACTTTATTTTAGTTACGTTGGTGCTGAGGAAGATCTTCTAACTGTGCTCGCTAATCATGGTCCCGTGGCTGTGGCAGTAGATGCTACAAATTGGCAGTATTACGTTGGTGGGGTTATTCAGTGGAACTGTGATGCCAACAACAATCATGCTGTACAAGTAAGTAATCGCTGTTGCTTTTGATAAGCGGTATTTAATAGATTTTTTTTAGAATTTAGTACTATTTTTTTGTTTTTCAGGTGGTTGGATACGACAGAACCGGAACCACTCCGCATTATATTGTTCGAAATTCATGGGGAACCTCGTTCGGGGACAATGGATACATGTACATTGCTGTCGGTTCTAACTTATGTGGAATTGCAAGGGAAGTGTCGGTCTTGTCAGTAGATAAGTAATTGTAAAATTGTGGGAATAATAACCCTTGTGTGAATCGAAATAGTTTTTAATCATGACCTTGCAAAATTCTAGTGTAACTTTTTTTTAAAGAAGTGATCAATTGATATAATTAATCAATTTTTGAACTGTGATATAAATTTCAATAAGAATGTGGCTTCATTGCTTAAAGTGTTAAATGAAGACTGCGATAAGGTAGCTAATTTAAATATTTTTTCTCCTACTGATGCTTAATGAAGAAATTACAGGGTATTTCATAATATTTTAAACAAATTACTGTGAAGCCATACTTGATTATTATAACTGATGGAAAGTTATCAAGTTTGTGCAATGATATTATTATGTTTTATTAAGTACTTTTGACTTTGTCACTATTTTATTTTTTACTTAAAAAACCAGTTTATTTTGCTGACGAACCAAGTCTCAAATACATTTGTGTACTCAATTAAGTTTAATTTGTATTTTACCAAATTAAATAGCAGTTTATTAAAAAAGATAATACTGAAGATAAAACAGGACACAAAGCAATAATATTTACAAGGTAAACTTGGAGCTGTACTTAAAATACTATAGATTGTATAGTGAATTACACTTTGTATTTGTCAACATGAATATTAACTAGTACATTTAAACAGCGTATACTGATGCCATAATAACACTTTTTCATAAAAAAAATTAAATAAAAGAATCGAATGACATAAAAAAAGTAAACCAGTTAGTTATTCAATGATTCGCCATTCATAATTCTTCAATTTTGGAGCAGCATATTTCAATGCGTTTCGTTGTTCAAAGTTTTTTGCCTGGAATCTGAAACAAAAATATTCCAATCATCAATTTATATAACTGACATGCATAATTAACCAATTTCGGTCGGTAAAAACTTTTTTTTGGAAACCTCTTCACGTACTTTTAGTTATTAAACGAACGGGTTCATCTGGTCGGCGGGATCTTTCCAAGAGTCGCATTCGTCTTCCAGGAGACAAATAGGCAGATCCAGAAGAACTGCTACGTGGCTTTTGAGCCGCTCCTGAGGACGACTGTAAAGGTTTAGGCTTTCCAAACAGATAAGTAAGTGGAATAACGGTTGAAGAAACTGCCACCATCACTTGAATTAAAATATTGAGAAAAATAATTATTACTACAAAAAATCACTTTCATATCAAACTCCAAATAATGTTTTTCAATAATGTGCACCTGGAAATTTGTCATCTAACGCTTGAGGTTGTCTAGGATCCACAGGGAAGGATGCAACAAAGGTGAGTAGTAGCGCTGACGTTAAGTAAAGTAGAATTAACATTTTGCGTTTTAGCCTTCCACTTCCGAATTTCCAACCTAAACAAGAATTCCTTATGAAACACGAAGCAATATCAATAGCAGTACCACTTGAATTGAAAGTCTAGAAACGAATGCGAAGACTCTTTGGAAATGGAAACTAATAGCCCCACCGTTAGAAATTTCTTACACTTTTTTTAATTTGAAAGCTAGTGAAACTTGAATAAAACAAAAAAAAAATAGTGAAAATTGAAAATGCTAGAAAACAAGGAAGAGCCACGCTTGTTGTTGTCGCTTTGATGTTACGTTATTACAATTATTATGTTTACTGCTTTAAAAAAATCGACACAATACACAATAAAGCGTGCTCACGTTTTTTAAAGTTGACAGTACGCACTTACTTTCGTTTTGCTTGAAGCTATAATTTGTTACTGTGACTATTGTTAGTTGTTCAAGTAACACGCACAAATTCACACTCTCTAACAATTGATTACCCCAATAATACAGGAAGGAACAAAGACGTCTAAATAACAAAGAAACTATGCTCATGCCATATGAAACATGCAGAAGTGCGAGAATGTTACTTAATGCAAATTACATATATCAAGTTACAGTGACAGCACCGCTATGTCGCTTCTTTAAGGTTTGCCATTTTTAGTCCGACTATCCATCCATCTTCTTCCCACACAGTTTATATAACAAAAACTGACTAAGGCGGTTTAGCATATATTGTAAGACAAAGGAATGTTAGCCATTTATATGAAACTTTAATTTCTTTATTTTCCGATTTTTTTCTTAGATAAAATAAAAGTTTCCCAGCTTAAAACATGCTCACAACGTTATTTTAATCTGCTTAATTGTTTAATGTAAGTATCTTGTTCTTCTCCCTGCAATGACACTGAAGATGACAGTGATTACCTTTGTATGTTATGCATAATATAATGATTGGTCATCTTACCTGTCATTCACGAACGATTCACAGTGATCACACTTCTTGCGGTTGACTTGTTGATAAAGAGGAAAGGAAAGTTATTACTCGTGCTTCTTTTAGAGCGAGTTAGCTAGTCTCTCTTAACAAAATTGCAACATTTGATAAGCATCTCAAAAATCTCAGAAGAGCATGACAGGAATAAACATTGGATTTTTTTTTCCTGTCCTGCTAATTGCAATCACTGGTTGAATTAGTAGACACTAGTCAACTTTAAGTGATAATATTATTATCAAACTTTCAATTTATATCTTTTTGTAATAGATACAAAATAGTATAATAGATAAGTACTATAATATTTTTATTTTTATTATAAAAAGAAAATCTTGTTGATGAATAAATCACGACAATCGCGGTCATCAACAAGCCACTAGCAGCAATACAAGTGATTTCTTTCTGCAAAAAAAAACCTTTTAGTCAGAGTCGCCTATTTTTTCAACTCAACTTTGATTTGACTTGACGGCTTTTTTCAAGGGCATCTTCATTACGCCTGACAAAGCTGATTATTATATAGCAACAATGCTATTGTAAACAATGTTATGCAAATAATTTTTTACGTACCTTGCTTTTTTTCTATGAAAAAATGGGATATTAGTGCCAATATCGGTCGGACAGCAAAATATTCATACGTACATACATTCAATTTGTAACTGTGTATAATTTTTATTACCTGAGCAGATTTAGGATACTGATCTGTTGATCATGAGAAATGATGGCAAACAATTGTGACGTTTTTTTACATCTTCTTTTGTCCCACACAAAGAGTAAATATTTTTGCATTCTTTTAACCATACCCACTCACTATTCCTCAGATTAAAATTCATCATGGGGATTGGATTGGATTTTGGATTGTACAGCTCACTTTAAGATTTGAAACACATAATCGTTCATCTTCCTTTGTTCATCTCTTTAATGTACCTAAAAAACACAGGACTTTACAGAGGTCCTCTAAATATTTATTTTTAGATCAGAATTACATGCTTGTCCGTAATAGAAATTACAGTTTGCTCCGCAAAATACGGTGTCTTCCGATCATTTGGGATACATGAAGATACAGGCGTTTTGTACTTGCTTGTATTGTAACTGCTGACATGACAGGGCAGGGTGTTGGTTGGATATGTTTTACCATTTAAAACCACTCGACACAGAGGAGGATGATGATGATATAACGTGTTATTATGCCCGACTAATATAATAAATCATTAATTTATAACTTGAAAATCCTCTTTTTGACGTTCTCGTTTTTATTCCTACGCCATTTTTGGCCATTACTAATCATTAGACGTTATTTTTATGCACGAGTAGTTATAAGTCTTATACCTAAATTTATGGTTTTTTAGTGTTTTGTATTCTTTTGGTCACTCATCGGTCACCTTTGCCATAAAATAATATGCTTAAGAAACTTTCGGCCGAAAATATGCCCATGTGCACACGTAATATGGAGGGTTCCCGTTGCTGTGACGTAAAAATAAAAAGTTAAGTCATTGCACTTCCAATTGTTTTCCGTGTAATAAAGTAAACTATATGAAATTAATTGATAATTAATATCAAAGAACCCATCGTTTTTTGCATGTACTCTTTACTTTTTATTTTACCCTATATTAATAAACCCGCTGTAGTAGCGATCATAACGACGGAGCTGAAACGATTCGATACATGATAATGATTAACATTGTTGTTGCCAATGAAAAATGCT
>JAQFZH010004580.1:0-11759 GCA_034695485.1 Entomobrya nivalis
GGCTGCGAATAAACTGATGTATATCTGTATATGTACGTATATGTACGTTTGAGTACGCTTTTGTACGTTCATGTATGTATGTATGTCAGAATCGACAATAAAAAAATGCTTTTAAAAATGCATGTGACCCCCATATCTCAGGTCAGGTTTGACTCCCGGGTCTGACATTCAATTCCGTAGAAGCTCTTGACCCAAGACTTCTTAATTAATTAAATTTTTATGTTAAAATTTATGGCTCTAATGCATGTACTTGTTTTCTTGCATGTTTTATTGTCTGAAGTTATAAGGTTTAGTTTATAACTAAAAGCCATAAGACCCGTTTTAAACAAACGTTCAGAGGAAATATGTTTAATTTAACATTATTATCATTAGTCCACGAATTCCATCTACAATTACCTTACATTTTGTGGAACGTGCTCAAAAGGGTGTGGAATTCTTTCGCTACAACGCTAGTGTGGAAGCTTGGACTTTATTGTCGAGCTTGCTTTCATAAAATATATTTCCTTCGTGTTTTCAAAATAATGATTAAATAGTGGTTGTCCTTTCAAAAGAAATTCAATTACAGATCAAAAAGCAATTGTACCTTAATGGTCAAAGCGACCGGATTTTCGTGGGAGCAATAAGAAAAAAAACTTCAAAATGCTCTTGTCATTCATATACATTGTATGGACGTATAGTTTTGTTCTGCTTTTTATGTTTAAGAAAAAGTGGTTTGTTCTATTACTGCTTCAAACAAGGCAGTACAATAGCCATGTATTAATGTCAGGGAGAATGTGGTATGCGCCGAAATCGTCGGTTGGACCTTCTTTCGAGTTGCTGTATTTTTCTAAGGTTGGCAAAGTTTCGTATTCGTCATTTGCTGAACATATTCAGCTCAGCTGGCTTTGTTTTCATAATTTGGCATGCTAAATAAATTCATAAAATACGTATGCATGTATGCTCGCACACTTAATAGGGTGCCAGCCTCAGAAAAATACAGCAACTCGAAAAAAGGGCTAACCGACGATTTCGGCTTATACCACATTCTCACTTACGTTAATACATAAATGAATCTTTCCTTGTGTTCTCTTGAAGACGAACTATTTACGCTAATTTTGAGTGTTTTTCGTTGTCCAAATTAAATTAATTGGCTTCATATCCACAACAGAAAAGCCTCATTTCCCATATGACCTTACCATTCCATTTCCATTCCTTCAACAAAAACATTTCTGGAATGCTTGTTACTACTTTCAAGTAGCCAATAATGTACTTGCTTATTGTTCGCTTTGTTAATTAAAAGTTGAATTTGCTGATTGTAATAATAAAGGTTAATGAGGAGCTATAGCATGAAGGGCTTCGATACAAAAATGTTTAACCAAACACATGAAGAAGAGTTGGATAATTTGACGGTCAATTACAACGATTCGACCACAAATGGAAGTCTTGAGGAACAAATCACAGAATCTTGGGACATGGACTTTAAAAACTCAACTATATTTTGGGTTCAATTCGTCTTGATTCCCATTGTCGTGATTGTTGGAATGGTTGGAAATTTGATCACTATATTTATCCTTCGGAGAAAGGAAATGCAGACACCATCAACTATGTAAGCTTTTTGATAAGTTTTATTTTCACTTAATATTACCATTGGAGCATTGCTAAAGAGTGTCACCAAACAATTACTCCGACTGAAGTGTCTAAAGGTTTAATAAAGTTGCATGAACGTTTTTGAGCTTAATTTACGACAATGACAAAAAATCTCCTAAAATTTGACTTCTCGGTTGATTTTCTTAATGCAGAAATTTAGTTCTTGCAAAAAATTGGACGAAAGTAACAACTGTCAAAACAGGTAAGTTCAATTTCTAAAAATTATTGTTTAATAATTGCCCAATCAATCAAGGTGAGTTGCTACTGGAAGGAGTGGCATATATGCTAATATTGTAAATAGAAATTTTGCTTCTCTAAACGAGTCAGCAAGCTTCCGATTGTAAGTTGTCGGAAAAGCTTATATTTTTATTGTATGTAAAATTATGTGTGTTTTAATATTTTGACATATGTTTATGCTAAACTAGAGCTCAGTGAAAAACGGCATGAATTGACAGTAAAAAATAGCAATAAATTGTCGTCGGTGAAATATTAATTTGTGATGTTTATGACTACTTGGAAGGTACTTGACTTTGCTGGCCTTTACGGATTTCATATTTCTAGCTTTCTCGTTCTCCATGGCGGGGAAGCATTATGACTGCATGGAAGATGTGTGGCTTTACTGGCAACACGTTCCATTTGGACTCTGGATAACGACTGCTTTGAGTGAGCTAAATATAAATTCATTTATATTTCCATTCATTTCATTTATAATAAGACCATATGTTAATATGTATCTGAAATATTGTCTGAAAACAATTCCCGATCATTTTAATGGAAATGCAAATTTAATTGGAACCTAAAAGCCAAAATACAGATGTAAATAAAATTTAGGAAGAGCTTGACAAATGTAGGAGAAATAGTTCACTCAAGATTTCAAAATTTTATTTTATTTCTTCATCAGGAGTACACAAAAAAAGATATATGACAAGGGATGGATCATAACATACAATAAAAATATAATTTATATTTAGTAACAATGAAGATAATATTATGTAGAGTTCGACAATCCTTGGAAATGTAATTAAAAGATCTTCTAGTGCGTTATGTTGGTATTTAAAATTCAAATCTTCAGATTTTTGAAAAGAGGGAGGAGAAAGGTAGAAATTATGGTATTCAAAGGTTAGCTGCGTCCAGATTGATGTCATGGTTAGGGTTATCACGCAGGTGTTCACATACAGCTGAATTACCATTTTTTCTTAAATGATCTTTTAATTCTTTCGTTATCAGGTCAGTCGGTTTGGCCAATATGAATGCCACCACAGCTACATGGGATTTTGTATATTCCAGCAGGAATAACATTAAGTCTTTCTTTCATATTGCAAATGAGACTTCCAATTTTCGTACCGGGAATGTAGCCAAAATCGCAAGCTATTTTTGATTTAAAAAGGTTTGCTATTCGACAGATGTTATATCCCATCTACGGTAGAATAAGACGTGGCGGTGTTTCAAATTCATCTAGGTCGTCATCGTTAAAAGAATTACTACTTCATGTTGCATCTTTTCAATTCTTTTGTTGATAAAGTTGGTTGATAAGAAATCGTTCTGAATTTTATTTAATTCATCTTCTAAAAATTCGATGTCTCCTAACATGATCCTATCAATTCGAAATTTCAATATCTTCCCGTGTTGGTCGGTTTCCGATAGACTTTTCAAATTTTTGCATTGCTAACTCAGCTAGAACTGGTGAGATTGGTGATCCCATCGGATATCCTTGTTTTTGCCCGTAAATCTGGTTGTTCCAAATGAAGTAGTTACATTTGACACAGATTTTGAGTAGCTTGATTATTTCCCTTTTGGATACAGACACTTTTGAAAAATACAGACGTTCTAATGCCTGTTGAATGCTCGGAGAAATTTTTAATGATGAAACTTTGGTGCTTACATAAATTTATATGAAGTCACGAAAAGTATCATAGAATATAGAAACACGTGTTAGTATAGAATTCCAATTATATACAAAACCCTATTTGGAAAGAAATTTGTACAATCACAAATTTTTATATACGATACAAAAGGTAAATCCAGTTATGTTTTGATAGATTATTTGAGGTTTGCTATAACATAATTCTAAATCAAAACTTGATACGAAATCTTCTACACTTGCAAATTTTCATGTCTCGATTACAACTCGTATTTGCAATTTTTGGTACTAATGATAAAATATATATGTGTATATCTGATAGCTTTTCTTCAAAGTCTGCAATTTAAACTTCGTTAATGAGTTTCACTATTTCTTCAGGCAGACAATAATGACGTCAAATTATTCCTGCTTCGACTCCCAACAAATAACAGGATACTATCCAAATCAGTAGTAGTTAGAAATTCATCTGATACTGTAAACAATTTTGAGCCATTTGAATAAACAATGTACAGTTATACATTCAAGTTAAGTACCAAAGTCAAGGTTATAACCACAATTATATCAGTAGCCATCTTCAGAATTGACGTATCCTCTGAATAGAGAATTGCTCTCGTTATGTGCGTTAGACGAGAAAATAAGGTCTTCAAAATTATGTACATCAACCAAACTATATATTTGAGTAATAGTAAATAAGAGAAACTCTGAGGATCTAGCTGAAACACTGAAGACATGAAGAACTTAAAGATACAAAAGTTTTCTCGATTTCGTAACAATTAATTCTGCTTTCGTATATCGACTTTGATTGAAATAACTTCAAGAAGCAGAATCCAATTAATTAGCTTTACTGCTTAAAGTGTCTATATTGACTGTGTTTCCACTTACACATTGCAGCATCTTTGCACACATTTGGCAAATAGCTTTTAAATGCATTTCTCATTTCAGCAGTATTTACTTTTTAACACAGGCTCAACCTCTGTCTGGCTAACTGTTTCCTTCACCATCGAGCGGTATATTGCAGTCTGTCATCCATTAATCGGAAGGGTAAGAAATAATTTAATCTCTAAATTTTACATATAAAAACCTTTTTTTCTGCCAAGAAAAAATCAAGTGTTTTCCTTTCTTTTCTACCCACAAAAAACTGTATGTATTAATAAACCCGTTGACAAAGCGAACCCAACGAAATATCTCAAACACTACGGCGAATATTTAACTAGCTATAACGATGGCTATTGTTGTTGAAAAAACTTGCGATTTCGAATATGTGGCATGACACTTTAAATATTTCAAATTGACGACCCCAATGTGACCTTGAGGTCGGGGTTGAAAATATATACACAACATGCTGTAAGAGCGATCATAACGACGTAGCTGAAACGATGCGACTTATAACGACGCTAGGGATGGTCATTGCTGTGGCCAATGAAAAATGCTTTTGAATGATATGTCACATGACATGTGTTTGACATTGCGACCTTTGACCCCGATTTCTGACCTATCGAGGTCACTGTGACCTCAAGTGATACATGATGCGTGATCTACTCAACCAGAGGTTTCGACTGCGCTATTCAAATGTACACTATGTAAAATTTGAAAACTATCGACTTTGACCTAGGTGGCTGAAAATCAACAGGGTTCTTGCCCTTGACCGTAGTGACCTACATGCCAAATTTGAGCGAAATCGGTCAATGAATTCTTGAGTTATCGTGGTGAGTGACGGACAGACAGACAGACAGACAAACGCGTTAAAGTCAACCCTCCGCTGAGCTTCGCTTTCAGCTACATAATAAATCGACCAGTTCTTGAGATAGTGTGCTCAAACTACAAATAAAACTGGGGGAATTTTGAGCATGTAAAACATTTTTTAAAGTTAGAACGACTACCGCGAATACATCATTTGAATACCAAAGTAAAATATAAAACGAAGTTTTTCCGAAAGTTTTTTTGCAACTTTGTAGGTTAATAGTATTTGAAAACGAGCAAAATATGTTTCGTTTGCTGTTTGGACCATTTGCTTCCTGTTCACTTCTTCTATTCCATCCGAGTGGAAAGTCGTAACTTCGGATATAGTTAATGACGAGGAGGATTCATTTGGAAGCTACAGCTTAAATAAAATGGTAAACACACTTGCACTGTTTAGCACATGTATCGAGTTAATAATTTAACTGCTTATTGTGGCTTTTTAGGAAAACCTTGTATTCAATTTCCCATGCAATTTATTGTATTAACGTAAAATCATGGTTTCGCATGTTTAATTTAAGGCAATAAGTGGACAAAAAAACAAATTACTGAAACGTTATATATTAATTACAGGTATACAGTATGCAAAAAACAGATTACGACAAGCATTCAAGATATCGACTACTTTTTCACTTGTTTACCATCACATTGTTTGTCGTCATCCCCTTCTTTATTTTGGCCATTTTAAACGGTTTGCTAATCCAAGCAGTACAAGAGTCAAGGAGAAACCGAGAAAGGCTGACCAATTCCCATTTGCGAAATTGGCGAGAAACCCGAATCAAAATTATTTTAGTTTTAGCTGTGATTGTATTTCTCATTTGTCAATTGCCCTTGGCAGTGCTTCGTATTTATATATCTTGGAACAGTTTACTGAAGCCTGGATCAGTAGAGAAGAACATATTGATTGGAATTGAAAATATATGTGAATTGCTCGTGTGAATTAACGCGGCGTGTAATTTTTTATTGTATACTGCTTTGGGCGACAGATTTAAACGAGCTTTTGCCACAGTTGTGTTATCAGCCCGAAGTAGTCGGGACATACAAATGCATGTAATTTAAAGGCGTATTCATGTGGGAAGTGCTCAAAGCTTTTAATTTCCACTACAAAAGTATCTAAATTGTTAGTTTTTTATGGAACCGAGGTAATGTTTAACATCAGCTCGTATACTATTTACATAAGATATTGCAGAGTGAGATTTGTTTTTACGTTTTGTATTGATAGCTTGCTTTAAATTTTGAAATTACTAAAACCAACTAAAAATGACTAAAACGAAATTGTATAAAATTATAAATTATCGATGTATGTATAATGTGTTCACTGATCATCTCCTGGTATAGCTCATATTTTTTATATATAATTCTAATTGGAATTGGTATGTATAACAATTTAGTAATTTTTAGTAATTTAGTCTTTATTAACGTATTTCATGGCATAACATAATATTTCCATAACAATATGTGCGCAAATGTATATACATATATGCAAGCTCCTGTAGATCTTTATGTTGGACGCAAATAAATATTGGTACGATTTTAAAAAGTGTATACTTTAAAACTCTATAATATTGTATATGTTTTTCCCGATTTTTTTTGAATTGCAATTAGATTTGGTTATGTCAGAAAAAGTGTCTTGAAAGCTTTCAATTTTGACGTTCGGTTTTGAGTAAGGAAGCAGAAAATCAATAGCTTGTTTACCCTTGACTATAGTGACCGTCAAGTAAAATTTGAGCGAAATAGGACAACGCATTTTTGAGTGCTCGTGATGACGGCAAGACAGACGGACAGACAGACAAACGCGTTAAAGTCAATACTCCGCTGAGCTTTGCTTTCAGCTATATAATAAAGTTAAAACATGCTGACGCCTGAACAAATTTTTACTTCAGGCCATCAACTTTAATTACAGGTATACGGTATGCAAAAATACTGATATTGGCAAAAATTGCAAATATCGATTACAATATCCTATGTTCGTCGCCATCATCTTCTTCACGATTTTCCTTGTTATAAGACTAGTGATTATAGATGGATTTCAAATGTACGCTGTCAAAGAATCACGAAAGAAACTGGATCATATTTCAAATTCTCATCTTTAAAATCAACGATGTGCACAAGGTATACAATGAGAGGACCTTATTATCATTACACTAATTTTAGTTCTCATTGTTTTTATCATTTGTCAAGTACCAACAGCACTGCTTCTTATTTCCAAGTCTACGACAAACCTATCCAAGCGTAGGATGGTAAAGGAAAACATACTCATAAGACTTGGGAATATACGCAACTTGCTTGGGGCAATTAACGCAACCTGTAACTTTATACTGTACAATGCATTGAGTGGCAGGTTTAGACAGGCATTTTACAAAACTCTTTCATCAATTTACCAAAGTTGGGGAAATAGTAGGAATACATAAATGGAAGTGTTATACTTTAGGCGAGATTTCAATATTTTACAACTATGCAACTTTCTTGTTTAAGGGGGCGTGAAATTCAATATTCATTAATTCAGTGTCGTAGTCAAGCTTAAAAAGGCTGTAGGTCAAACATGTGCTCCTATTTTCTAAAACCAACTCTTCTTTCAAAGTAGTTTGCAATAATAATGAAATTGTTTGTGCAAGTGACAAAGAGAGTGTCTAATTAATATTAATTTCATTGTAAAATATTCCAAAAGGTATATAAAGAATATTGCAATGGAAATCTTTTGTCTTGTTTCATCATTCCATTATCAAAGTTTTGGACTATACACTAGCATACGTTCTATTAATTTATGATCAGTTTTGGCCACAGTGTGCACCAGGCATACAACGTGACCATTTTTCTTGTGGAAAACAAGAGGCAAAGTTTTCTATTTATACATTTAATTACCTCCTTGTACGAGAACTGCAGACAATGGAGCTGTTTTTTCATGCGCTAATATAAATAATGAACTTTAAGTTCCTATCAAATTTCAGAATATTCGACAGCATTTTAGTATTTAAAAAAAATTAACCCATGAAATATTTCAAACAATGGAACCTAAATTTGATGATCAGTTGAGTTAAGCGAAAGTGTATGCTGGTTACCATTTGCTGACGACAAAATGGGGAAAGTTGAATTTTATGATGCATGTTTTAATCTAAAATCTAAACAAAACTTCGCGACAGAGAACCAATCATACTGCAATTCTACCTCAGATTAAAACTTTCAACAGACTGTAATAAGTATAAATAATCCCACGGGCTACACAATTTGTGTACAGTAACTCAATTTTACATTCAAGTGTTATTTGAACTGTATTCTGCATTCCGAAATGTTTGACTCTGTGAGCAACAAACAAGGGAGTGAGCCACATATATGATTATTTTTTCATGGAAATTGGAATTACTGTTGTTTCCTTTTATTATTATTAACTAGCGACTCAGGAAGTTATACAGGATATCACGGTCGTCTGTCTTTCCGTTGACACGACAGCTTACACACTAATCTGTGATGTGCAATAAGTTTTTTTGCGCGCAATTTAACTACTATTTGAGTTGAATTATCGCGAACTTTCTGTATCCTTTTTGCCAGGTTTGTTATAATAATTGGGGTATTAATCGAGAAGTACTTTTGTCCTATTATTAATTTCCTTGATGTTTTTCACTGAACGCTCACACTCCCTAATTAACACGATCTAGCACTGAAAGATTAATAACGTATCCAATTCCTACAGCATCTTCTAATGAATTGCTAGAAAATGTTAAGTATGTATTCCTTTGACACAACGGAAAATTCATCAAAGTGAGAATTACATTTGTCATTACTTTAATGAAAAGCTGTATTGCATTGTTTTGACAAAGCTTTTAGTGGATTTAGTCGACGAACATTAGTTGAGTGGATTAAGGTTTTTGTGTAAGTGCACCACCACGACATATATATGCTTCAGGGAGCATATGGAAGCGAATGCCTCAATTTTAAATTAAGTGACTTCAAACATTGGGGAATAAATAGGCACGGAATACTAAACATTACAATATGGAAATATTCAATTACAGCGAAAGCTTCCGTGGAAAAGCTTAAACTTCACTTATATCATTTGATTCGTAAAGATACACGTATGCAAAATATGTTAGGCGCGGTTTTATTTTTGTTTGCATTTGTTGTTTTTGCTGTACTGTTTGATGAAACATTGTGTAGCTGAGAGCAAAGCTCAGCTAGTATTGACATTATCATGTTTGTCTGTCCGTCCATCCTTCAGTAAGATAACTCAAGATCGCTTTAGCAGATTTTGCTCAATTTGGCATATTAATGGGTCACCAGGGTCACGAACAAAAATCCTATAGATTTTCAGCCTCCTATGTCAAAGGGCAGTTTCGAAAGTTTTAACGATTTTATAGTGTATATTTGAATCCCGCAATCGAAAGTAGTGTGAGCAGATCAAGAATTCAAGATTAAAGTGACCTCAGAGGGTCAGCAATTGGGGTCAACGTTTGCAACTTTAAACACATGTCATGTGACATATCATTCGAAAGCTCTGTTCATTAGCAGCAGTAAGGACCCACCACTGGCGTCGTTATAAGTCCTAATATTTCAGCTATTTCGTTATGATCGGTGCTAAAGCGGGGTTTTTGTATAATAATCTTACCAACTTTCCACCATTTGATAGGCTTTAAAATTTAACGTTAACTTTAGTAAGTTTTAATGGCTTTTCTAAAGGCTTCGGAGATTCTACGAAGAGATCTGAGGAAAACTACCTGTATCACATATCAACATCATTAGGACTCTCCAGCTTATTGTATTAAAAACGTGGTAATTATATTTACTTTGTTCGTTTAAACATATATACCAACCGTGAAGCCAAAACTGAACGAAGGCTTTTCTTTGTGAATCCTAGTAGGTGGTTCGACTTTAAAGATTTAACTTGTTGGGTTTATTGAGAGATTTAATGTACACTACGAAAATAATTATATAAATATATGTATTTCCATATATTTTCCCCCGATAATACATTAAGCTTTTTCATAAGGCATGCTTAAGGTGAAAGTTCAACTGCCAAACTATATAAAGCCAACTTATTGTCAGGATAAAAAAAACCTTTGCCTTGACTTGTATTTCATAGTGGGTATTCCATCGTTTATAAAATTTGAAGCTCATATACTACTCTCGAGTTGCAATAGCTATGTACAATGTAAAAGTTACTGTCTGCTTTCTCCTTAATAAATACTTCCAGAATTTCTCAGTCAAGGAGAATCCTTCGCCAGGAGCAGAAACAAAAGAACAATTGCTCTGATTCCTTTATAGCTTGTGAACATGTAGTTTCTTGTTGCCGTGTGGTTTATTAGTTAAAACCATGCTACTTGGTCAACAAAATATTTTAACATACGATACCATATTGTTTTGGTCTTGACAAAAAGTTGTCCAATTAAAGTGAAAATACATTAATTTAAAATATTTACGAATTCCAAACATGTGTCTAAGGTAAAAGCATGCCTAGCATTGTACCCACAAGTCTGAAATTTGATCGGAACCACTTACGCAGGCTGGAAGTTTCTAGTGAGTAAAATTAACTTGTATATTTTTCTATAGGATAATTTAATAGTATTGCCATGGTGACAAAATCTGATAAATGCGTTGGCCGCTTGATTTTGTGAAACAATGATCAAGTTTGTAAATAAACTAGTGTTGAAATAACAATTTTTGATAAAATATTGCCAATACAGATTCGAACTTGTGCCAGCCGAAGAGACTTTCAGTTAAATATTAGGATATTTACTTAAAACGTGAATGCTTTAGCCACAAAAAGCACCCAAAGGACAAGCTTCTGTTTTTTGAGGACAGTATTCACATGGAATTCCCTTTTGCTCTTACAAGTTAGTAAAAATATTTGCAAGTTTTTTATCATATATGTCAATGGGTAAAATAATCATTTGTTTACTTTTTCAAAATCATTTTTAATATAAATTATATAATCCCAGTTTACTGCATTGTATACAGTATTGTGGATTAAATATAGTATTACGAGACTGGACTCAAAGATAATCATATAATTTTTGAAGAAGAATAATGAGACGAAGTACTGATTTAAGTCAGTCGTTTTATTATAAATATAGGTAGAATAAATAAACAAACAGAAATACAGATATACTTATTTATGCATCTATTTTTGGCTTATCGACCAAAATAATATTCTGCAATATGAAATGCTTAAAAAGTATTTATACGTCATTTGTGATCAAGTAAAACGTTAGAATTTAATGAATAATTACTTAAGGTTATTTTCATTAAGAAATGCTCGAAAAGGTCACATACTTTCACCATTTTTTCGCCGACTTTACTTCAATAATATGCGTTTCGATCATAGAATGTGTTTTTTTAATTTTTTTTTATTATCCTGAAAGAGAAAATATCTCGGCGTATATAATTTATGACACATACGTTTTTCATTGATTTCTAATTCTTAACTTTTTTTAAATCAATTGCGCATCTGAAAGAAAATGTTTTTTAAGATGAAAGCAACAGGAAGTTCGTGAAAGTCTTAAGAAATAACGACCTAATGTTCTTGGTGATCTCTTTTCATTGA
>JAQFZH010004581.1:0-11758 GCA_034695485.1 Entomobrya nivalis
GTTTGAAAAATTGGCCAGAAAATAAATTCATCTTATTAGCAAAAGAGTTTTTTTGGTTAGGTCAAAATAATATTCTCATTGAAAAGTGAGTGAGTGAAATATTTCTATTATTATTTTAACAGTGCACTAAAGAAGTCAGCCTAAATACAAACCGTTCACTAATTCTACCACTGCAAACTACTCATCTAAAACGATCAGCGAGATCAACCGTATTTTATTAATGGTCAACAGTTTTGCACGCTTATGAAAACATCGTTCCAGGATCAACGTGAGCAGATCTTTTTATAAATACTTATGTTATGAGCATAAATGAGCTCTAATACGAGGTAAAATACGTACTATGCGTTTTGTGAGTACAAAATACGAATAATTAAAATATTAAGGTAGACAATGTTGTACAAAACAGCAACGTATGACATTGGTTTAGCCTTCATTCTATTAAATTATTATTATTTGTAATTTGAAAAGAACTTACGATTTTTATTGTACGTTGAATGATTTATTGGGAAGGCCAGATCATTTTTTGATTAGCTTTGCTAAAATGTGACAATTAGGTAGCCTGACCAAAAACCTAAATATTTTATGCACAACAAAACTGGCAAAACTTTATTGATATTTATTTTTTAATCTTTATCAAATTTTTATGTACATCGTTGTGAAAATTTTAACCAAAAATAGAAATGAAAAAATTCTCTACTACCGATTTCAATATGAATATTAATAGTTACGAGGTAATCCGGACGAAAAATGACGTATAAATTCCATGACGTAAGAGTGCATAATACCCGAACTGTCTTATAATGTGCTTTGAGAAAATGCAACTGATAGTATGTATGTGTAAATTGGACATATTTTTCAGTTAAAACACTTGTCGAGAATATAAAAACTTGAATTTGTAGATTTCATGGAAGACAATCCGAAAAAATCAAGCAAATTTTGCTGCCTGTTAATCTTCGGCAAGGTAGACGAGGATTAAGTAAAAATGTGCTAAAAATAGAGTCTTGAACTTGCAAATGAATCAATCTCCTTTCTTCCTGACTACAATTGTATGATGGCTAAGAAATGATTGCCAATATTAATCCTTAAGCATTCTGGTCCAGGGTAGAGACCCGCTCGGTTGGCGGATTACGCCGATATCCCTATATTTAAATAGGAGTGCTTGCTCTGCATGAGTTTGTTCCTCATTAAGATCTTTGTTTAAATCAAAGAAGTTGTAGTGGAAGAACTGTCAGATGACCGTAGATAAAACATTGTCGTCTATCATTTTAGATGTTCTTCATTTCGCTAATATTATGTAGTTTTCCTAATTTCCTTCGAGTGCAAATATGAACTGCATAGTAATTACCATTTACGACAGGTAGTTTGTAACACCCTGGTGTATTAACATAGTAGTATGCTATTTCCATTCTGCTAGTTTACAAATTCCATTATTAAATATTACGTTGGGATTTGTTGAATAAATAAATTCATAAACAGCTTCTTTGTTCAAGTTTTTCGTCAAGTGATGATCACATTTCTGTTGGTCACTTTGTGTTGGAAGGGACTTTATAAAACAAAGGAATGATTAAATGAATTTCCCATGGGAATAAGGCATAAAAGCTATCTGCTAACTTACGACTACCATGTTCCTTTTATTGGTGTCTCAACCTTGTATATATTTATATCAGCAATGGAACAGTTGGTTTTATCCAGCCCAGAAAGACGAGACAAGAGAGACGAAGCCTGGTTAGTATTGTAAATATAATTGTGTGTAATGTAATGTCAAAAACGACTAAGGGGCTCTAGCGGTCAAACTAGAATGAATTCAAATCGTTTCAAAGAAATGAAAATAAAGACAAATAATTGTTTTCAATATAATGATAAATTTATCGCAGATCTAGATAAAGATTTGTAGCAGATTCATGCGGTAATTTTTGATATGTTAGATACGTGACTATAATTTTAAAAGAAAAAGAAAATCATCGGAAGGTTCTAAGACCTTTCTTGCTCTTCCTTTGGACTGTCAACACAAAATTAGTAGAACATGTCAAAGAAAGAGCAGGGTGGTACTATCAGTCTGTATTGTTTAAATTATCTGTAAATAAACAAATATCGCATCTCAGAAATAGTTTGTATCAGTATGTTGAACATAATTCTTTGGTTGGAATACTTATCGAGCATATATCAACTAAATTTGTGATTTTCTATAGAATATAATTCGCCGAAATTCGAGTGACATTTTCCGTCAAATAAGTCTTCGACGAGGATGACGAGTATGTAAAAAAATGATGAGAATATATTTAAAAATAGCGCTGTAAAGACTCGAATTGTAGTTTTACGGTTCGATTATATCCCGTTCGTTACTTGTATAATATTATTGCTTAAAAAGTAATTTTTTTAGCCGAAACACATGGTGATAGGACAAAGTCCACCAGTGAAAAACTGGGCCCCTGGGATAAGCCGATGCTCTTTACTTACTTTTATACTTACTTATTTACTTTTTATAAATTAAATTTAAAAAGTAAAAATTAACAAGCGATTTTCTCAAGACTCCGCCAAAAAACAAAAATATGTAGTACCATAATATATGAAAAAATAACCTCACGAAAATCATCTGTTTACGTAAAGACGCAATTGTAGTATACTTTTGTATGGGAATGTGTAATTATTTAATGACACATGACGATTGAAATTGCGTTAGTAAATGGTTAACTATAAATGGCTTCGTACATGATTATAAAGCGATAGCATGAACGCTAACTAAATATAGTATAAAAAGGTACTGATTTTAAAACTATATTTTGGTACTTATTGTGTTTACTGTAACGATTCTTGGATAATAGGGCAGAAAATACACCCGCAGTATTTATTTTATGATTGAGGGAGCAAGATTTCATGACATAACTTGATACGGTTTAATTTATTTGTTTTGTTTTTATAACGTTGTTTTAAAATATGTTTCAAAAAATATTTTAGTTTAATAACACGGATGAATGATAAATTCTATACATGATAACTGTTCTCGCAAAGGTTTTTGATTTTAAAGATTATGCGCAAAGGCAAATGTAGTAAATCACAAAGGAACTAACCCTGCGCGACCTTGTAAAAAGTTGTCTCGCCAATAAGAAACCCTGGAAAACCAAAAAGAATCCCCTGTTTTCCTCATTAGAGCTTAGTCAAACAACTTTACGCAAAACTAGATGACTAACTCAGGAGTATGATCATTGAGAAGGAGTACGTAACTCCCATGTAAAATAAAAAAATGATATGCGATTTTGGGGAAGACGAAATTGTTTCCATCGACAAAACCCAATGCTTTTTAAATGAGAGCAGGTTGCTAACAAAGTTGTTATGAAGACGAACTCCATGTATTTATATGGAGCTCGATAAAGCATACGAAATTTACACGGTTACGCGATCCTTTTCTAATGATCATTCCTGGACTAACTTTTAAATAACCACAAGTAGTTTATCTTCAAGTGGAAATAGTGGTCCCGTTTCGTTGAGACGTTAATATGATGTTTATTATTATTAAAGTACATTCAGGCGTAAAATAGGTAGAAGAGTAACTGACTACCTACATCCCCAAACATCGTATAATATTAAAAATACGACTTAATAAATGCATGCAATTTTAAGGTATAAATTGTGTAGAATTAAATCCAACCTAAACTCATCAAGCACATTTCACATTAAAATAACAAGTACATACGAATAACTAATTTCCGCTTGAAATTTGATTTGATTCTTTATTAAAGCTAATCTTTGGTACCATGGGTAAAATTCGAAACCGTAAATAAATGCCATCAACCAAAACTGAACCGGAAATTGCACTGGCAGTGGTCACTGGAGAACATGAAACAATGTATGCCCGTGTAAGCTCGATCTGCATGATTATTTATAAAGCTAAACCCCCCATTAGCTTCTATTTATTTTGGAAAAGCATTAAACGTTTCTTTCTCAAACAGACTTTAACACAAAAACTACAATCGACCTGATTTTTGAACATCGGAAAAGTTTCAAACTTCAATTATTGTCGTCTGAAATGTAAAGTTTAAAAAATCTTGTTACTCAATCAAATAAATAAGTCAACTAGAAACAACAAAAAAAAGTTTACAATAAATCGCTCGGTTTCGTTTTTTAATGCCTACTAGATTCACAGTACGGGCTTGCATTGCGTATAAGTAATCGTTTTCGATTGAATTTTCTGAGGAATGCACATTTGATTTATTTTAGTTACGAGTATTTCAGTGGGAAATTAAATTTGAATGAGTAAATTTTTACTTGATTTGAAAAACGATAGTCTAAAAGTATAATACACATATTTTATTAAGAAACGTAAATTCCGCTTTATAAACAAATTTGGTTTGACGAACAAAAATTCAATTTGGGGAACTTAAATTCAGTTTGAATAGCGTTAATTTGACTTGCAAAACATTTTGTCCGTTTCGAAGGAACTAATATTTTGCAAATATATTAGAAATATAATAATTTCAAAATGTATTTGAAATTATAATCTCATTCCATGTAAATATGACCATTTAACTTCTTATTTCAATCTCGCATTTAAAAAACAGATAGATATAAAAAATTATAAATGACCATGATGATGATAGGCCAACAATGCCAATGCCATATAACCAAAAAGAAAAAATATATATCTATTTCTGCCATACCAATCCGAAATCCATTCCAAATCGATAACGGCTTGACCTTCCACTGATCTGAGTGGTTAAATTGAGTACTTGGGTGACGTATACTCATGCCTACTCAACTCAATATTTACCGACTTACGAAAGGTCCCTACCTGACAGTATAATGTAATTGCAAAACGATTCTCGAAAAAATATAGCAACAATATTGCTATAAAAGTAATACGAGTGTATTTCACAAGCATTGAAAAACTAGTACAAACTATGAGTAATCTTAAAGTCCATAATTATGTAAGAACAAATACAGCGGATACTAAAAAGATTATTAACCAAACCTTATAATTTTGCTCTATTGCTCATTTGGAGTATGTGAAGTATGGAGGTACCAAAGACAATTAGTGAACTGTAATGAAAAAATTATACTCTGTGGCACAAAATATGTGGCACAAATTTTCAAGCAAATTATTTAGTTCAAACCAAATTGATTGATTTGTATTCGGATAAAGTATTAATAGCTCAATGTTACCAAATATGGTATATGTGTATTCACACATCATTTCAACTAATAGAGCTCTTTTGTGCAATGGTGTACGTAGCGTTTCAACCTATAAAGTGAAATCAATCATATATAAAGATAATTGAATGCAACTTCTAAAAATGTAATATTCCTACAATATAAATCCTAAGAATATGCACCAAACGAAGAAATTTCTGAAAATTTGTTATGAAATTGCGAGAAAAATATACCAATCCATGACAATTGAAATGTGTGAAAACTTGAATGGGATGTATTATAATACATGTAAGGAAAGTGTAGTAAATCACACTCACACAAGACTTCATCGGTATCATCGTTTCAATTTAATAAGTTTAAAAGTTTTGGAATTTTTTAAACTAAAAACATACATTTAGGTTCCATAATGAAATTTTTGGAAAGGTAGCCAATGTAATAAATTCCATTCCAACAAAATATCATAATCCAAATTAAAAAATGGTTATGTCGCTATTTTATTTAATTGCGTATTATATTTTTAATTGGATAATACTGAACAAAAAATCCAGAATCGTAATCTAGAAGTGCAAGTGGCACTGAATTCAGTATTCACTTTCTAATCTGCAAGCGGTGTTGTTTTGAGTCTGTTAGTAAGATTATAATCATAAACAATTTAACAAGATTATAATCATAAACAATGTGAAAATAAGTAGTCACATTGGCAGCGTTTATTTGTGTCATATGGATGTGTTGAGCGAAAAATTTTCATTGATCCCGATATTTCCATATTCAGCTTTTGATTGATAGAAAAATATTTTGTGCGAAAACCAAGCTAAGAATAGTAAACGACTAATGTGTAGTAGTCTCTGGATGATATGTTTGGTTTGTAAAACGTAATACAAACAAAATGTTTTAAATACAATGTTTTGCCACATAATTTAGGCATGATGAATTGTCAAATGTCCTACAAAGCAAAGACATGCCATGAATAAATTTTAAAATGTTTTAATGCACGTGGTATGCATATTGACATTTTGTGTGTTACTAATTTTTAATTATTATTTCTCAAACTCTTATAACTTTGTCGCTTGACAAGTTAAAAAAAATTACTATATTTTATATTTGTTTAGTAAAAGATTTATTTAATTTTTTGGTGTAGTGTGGCAGAGTAGCGACTTTATACTCATTTAATATTCACTGAGTATTAATTTTACATGGCAATTTATAAGAAAATAGCTGAATTCAATGAATAACAACTAACATTCAGATTTACCAATTAAGTCAAACTATTATAACTTTTACGGTACTTTCCACAATTAATTGTTCATTCTAATTGACGAGAATAAGTCAGATTTTGACGAGAAATTTTTATTGGAAACATCTTATTACATCTTTAGAGAGTGATAAACTAAACCGAAACAAGTATAAAAGTAGAAGTTTATTTGAACTTGTGTGTGCTGATTCACACTATGAAAATGGAAGAACATGTTCATAACAACATTTCATTTCTAGCGAAAGTAAGATGGAACTAGAGTATTAGGTATAATGTACTACCTTTAAGAAATAAACCAATTTTGTCCGTCGCTGAGAATTGACTGATGAATAAATTAATAATGATGTGGATTAACAATTTGAATGCTGTGTAAGAAACATATTGTAGTCATCATTATCTAAAGTTCATACAGTTTACAAAGAATCATAAAGTGATTTACACATCATGCTGTCCAAGAAGCTGAAAAATCCATTTGAAGGTAAGAAGAAAAGTAAACAGTTTCCAAAAAGCTATATGACTACATATAGAAAGAATATTGAAGGTTATTCCAGACGTTCCATCAAGCACCTTAGCACAAGTTTTGTAAACCATAAGCAGGGTCAATGAATGAAAAACATGATCATGAACATCATCATACATTTGTATCAGATTAGTTTCGTACATGATACCGATAGGGTTCATCGATTTTTTTCAAGATCTGATCTGTGATCATGGTAAAAGCTTAAAATGGGGACTTAATTGAAAATAGAGCTAATATTTTTGTCAGAATTTCGAAAGATAAAACTAATCTATTACAGAACACGATTTGAGAGAGTTACGAATGATTTTTTTATTATTGATTCTCTTTATGGAGTACATGTTGTAATCATACTACTGATGGCTTTGTGTATAATATATTTTTATGCATGAACTATATCTACACAACACATATTTCTTAAAGCTAATAATGTATTTTAGCTTGAGTTTATAAAATTAAAATATGTAAAAAGGCTATTGGACTAGTAACTTTTATTTTAATGGGTAACCAACCGTGTCCCTTGGTTCAGTGTGAATTGCGGCGTTTCTCATCCCTGTACACATGCGAACCCTATTTGCTTCTGTGGTATTTTGATTAAATCTCCCTATTTAAATCTCTATTCGATTGAATTCAAAAACACAACCCGCATGACAAAAATCAACACCAAACTAAGTACAGGGTCGAAATTTTATTATACACAGTCACAAAACTGAAAAACCACCAATGAAATATTTAAATGTTCCTAAAGACATTATTTCAACGGAATATATGATACGAATAAACAGGAGATAAACTACTGTGGTTTGTGTTTAAAAGGTTAATAGTAAGTATTTATTTTGGTCAAGAAAAGAAAGCCTGCTATGGCCAAATGGCGGGAAAACGTCGGGCAGAGATTAGTTTAGCTAACTGAGCTAGCAAACGTATCAAAACAAATATTTAAACAAATTATCATCAACTCACAACAAATTATCATTATAAATATAGTTCGTATTTTAGACCAAAATGAGGTATAAAAGTAACTCAACCGGAACGTTAAGGCAGGATGTTTTCAACTTACCTAAAATATATTTCTAATACGAACAGTCAATAGACCATAGAATTTTAGGGTCAAATTGTATATGCACTAATGTACAAACATACAGGTTTCTAATGTATTTACTTGCACTTTCGACATAATTGAAAGTGTTCAAATATTATTTGAAGTATAAAAACTGAAATTAATTAAATTGTACTCGCGTCTAAAAACTAGAACAAAAGTTTCCACAAATAACAATATCAATTTTCATGATTATTTTTCCAATAGATTTAAACAGATGTAACACGCAGCAATATATTAATTTGGGTGTATGTAATAAATGGCTAATTTGTGTTATGACAAATTCGAAAGGAAGGAATGTGGCATTATGGTGTCGATCGAAAATCATAACGCTGTGATACGCTCTTAATACACAACCTTGGAGATGATATAACAAAAAATATGTGTGTCGTCCCTATTTCACTTTTTTATTTCACAATGGCTTCGCACAGCTTACAAAAGATGCGAAGGTGTATCTGTCAGTTACGGGGTGGGTACACGGCAGGCAGGAATGCGATATTTGGAGTAAGTTGGGGTAGCTCTCTGATTACATAGCGAAATGTTTGAGTTGAATATTATGATTCCTGGGTAGTTATAGTGGACCATACTGTAACATAAAATCTCATCTAAATACAAAACAATATTTTTATGATTAAAATTTATAATTTTGTTGTTTACAATGAAACAGATAGGGATTAAGATGCATATGATTTTAGTGTGTAACATGTGAAAGTCCCTTAACAAACATATCGAATCCAATCTATAAATACAATTTTTGTAACGAATTCGCTGTCACGAATTTTTCAAGTGATGAAATGTTCGAATTTAAGGATAAAATTGTTAGCCCTACAACATTCAATGCGAATTGTGTGGTAATACTGTATGAATTTATAAAAATCTTGTGTTCTGGAAAATATTTTATGTGCGGTTGGCATTGTGATTAAGTTAATATAGTTTACCGTAATAATCATCATTGATGGAATTTTATCCAATGTAGAACGTTTCAAAATTAAGATGTTTTTGTTTCATGCAAGGTAGCATGTTTTCTAATATATCACAAATTTCACTGATTAATGGTAATGTATTAATATCTATGTGATTTTTTCGTAAAATTTATTTAGTGAATTTATCCGCTATTCTTGTTTTATGACGGAATTTATAAATTTATGTAAGTTATAAAAAACTGTAACTATTAAAGTTAATGGTAATAAAATGTATAATTTTAACAAACAAATTTCTTGAAGTCGTTTTGTTACTCTTTTATTTGCATTGAAAATTTCCTTAAATAAAGACTGTCAATTCTAAGACATACGTATAACAATATTTAATATTCATGAATTGAACATACTCGCCTTATTGTTTATCATGTGTATGTCAGGTAAATGCTGAAATACACATTATCTAGCATTAATTTTTACTCAAATTACTAGTCAGTTACCCATTTCATGCCAAAACGGATAGTTTTTTAGCATTTTCATGCGTACATGGTCACACACGGCATAGCAGACATTCTATTTTACTTTGTTACCGCTTAAAAATCTCTTTAAACAGTTAACATTTTGCTGGAAGCGATCATCCTATCATAATCAAAGTTATCAAACAAGCATTGAGCTATCTTTTCTTACGAGATTTTAAACGATACAGTTTTGGAATCAAGTAACTGTCCCATTAAAGTATTTATCAGTATATAAATAATGTTAAACTTATTAAATTTATTATATTCATTGACCACAACAAATGCTTTGCCAGTTTTGTTTATTTATTAAAAGCATGTGTGCAAAAAAGAGTTATACATCTCAACAACAGCCACAACAGATACAAAAATTGTACTGACTGTGTTTTGATGTGACTTTACTTACTTTGTTTCATCAACCGTAACAATCTGTCTCTCCAGATTTCTCTAATAACCAGCTCTGGTTTCTACAATATTTTCAAATTGACATTCAAATATTGTTCCCTTGTCAAATTTACAGTTACAAAGTAATGTATTGTAAGCAAAAATATGAAGTTTTTTATTTGGAAACTTTCAAACGTTGTTCCGTGTGTAAGCCTAAAAACTAATTTACCACACTGTTACTGAGGCAAAATATAATATTGATTTTTCTGAAACTAGTTATTTGTAACTAATTATTATTTTATTGATTTAAAAAATATTAATACGATAGCCAGTATTAGGGTTTGCACATATGTTAGCTACAATTTAAAGATTCTTGGGATCAACAAAGTACATAATCGCATTCATCGTCACGAAGCGGCGTAACTGCTAAAATTGATTATAAAATACAGTAGACGCATCATAAAATTCTAAATCAGCTAAAGTTTTTTATTGGTCCATAAAATTAGAAAAAGAATACAAACAATAAAAAAACATGCTTAAAAAATAAATATTAAGTTTCAACACTTTCAGGCTTACACTATTTTGCTTTACTTCTAAAACTTTAAAATATTAGATTTAACAACGAGTAATTTTCAAGCACGAAATAACTTTAAAGTGCATAATTCCACAATATAATTTTTGTACAACAAGCTTTAATATTGAGCTCAACATCTTTGCATATTTATAAACGCTTAATCGCAATTCAAGCACTTGTGCAACCAGCGCAAATCCAACACCACAAAACCAAATAATAAACAGGACAGATATATTACCACTCATACTTGGCTTTACGGGCACATGGTTGTGATGGATAGTATGTAACTTATCATTGTCAATAAACTTTCGCCACCATTCAAAAAATCCTGTTGAAGATATCGTTGCAATACGCTTCAGAATAAACGCAGGAATCAATCCTCTAAAGCGAAATGCTAAATCCGACTTTGTGTAAGCCTCCAATCCAACGTCAGAATGTAGTTCCTGCTTTCTTAAGTATCGCGCAAATTTGTTTGCTTGATATTTTGGTAGAATCCACGCTGATTTCGAACAGTTTGTAAGATCGTCTTGAATAAATTCGTCCTGTTTTCCTAAAAAATACTTTTTAAATGCAGTGCTCCACATTTTCGTTACAAAGTCATAATTATCTCCTTCCAGATCTGTAACGATATGTTGGAATTCCGATAAGCCTGATCTTTCCAGTGTAATAAGCGAAAGGAGTGGACTTGTCAGAAGCTCGTGCAGTCGTGGATGAGCGCGAGACTGAGATATAATTTTTTTGAGGATCCCAAATTTTTTATCACTAAAATTTGCGTCAATAGGTAGATTGTTTCTTAAAAGTTCAACTGTTCTTGTTTCAGTACGCGTTAAAACGAAATAGCCGCCATTTATTTTGACTGTTACACCCAAATCTGAAATCGTGTGAGTGATGTTGGTTAACGCAGATAAACCATATTCTATTCCTTTTAGACTTATATCATAATCGACGTAATCTACTTTGCTGTAAATAGAAAACTTGTCTTCAACAAGTTCATCAAACTCTGTATAAGGAATTGGTTGTCTTGGAGTAACTATGTTATATACGTTGCTACTTTTGTAAGCATTGCTAAGTACCAAACCAGCTAGCAAAATACCTGCTACCACAAATCTAAATCGTTTCAGTTTTTCTAAGTTTCCCGGGAACGGATCGCCTTGTTCCAAAAACACTTTGATGCCATACAAAACTTTGACATTGGATGAACAAATATTGTAAAAATTAAACTGTTCTGTTAAGCACATTGGCGAAATCACTAAGCTAATTAGTATTAAAACCCAAATGTACGCATCAAAAACTAAAATAAACTCTGAAAATAACAAACTCTTAATTCCTTTAGTACCACAGCTAACAAAATAAAGTGA
>JAQFZH010004582.1:0-11757 GCA_034695485.1 Entomobrya nivalis
TTTTTTGTGCTTTTAGAGAAAGCAGTGTGCTGTGTGTAATGCGTAAAATCCATCGCATGGATATTTTTCATCTTCATACCAAAAAGGAAAGTAAGATCTCTCCCAAGTCTCATTCAATTGACGGTCGGTATGTTGAGAATAGGTCCTGTTGCATAATTGTCCATTATAGAAGAGGGAAGCTTTGCCGATAGGTTTTCGACCGTTTTGGTAAAGATGACCAGTGGAAATATAAATGTGTTGTACGTATTTTGTCGTCAATGTCTTAGATATTCATCGTTTTCGTAACACCAAAAAAGTACCTACGCCTTTCTCCAGTATTGTCTAACTTGAATATTCTCTTATTTTGTGGCACTCAAGTTACTAACAATCAAGTCCAGTCTAGTTCTAATTTTACTACAATGAAGTTGTGCTGAAGATATTTAAATCAAACGAATTTCTAAAAAATATTTGGTATACTTTCTAGTGCTACTACAACTTATTCCTATAAAATACAATGCAATCTAGATTTAATTATTTAAAGAAAATCCTTTTAAAAAGTTTATAAAAATGTTATTTTAAAATCTTAGTTTTGTAAGTTCCCTTGTTTCATTCTTACTCTTCTATCCTATCCTATTTATTTATATTTTGGCAACAATAAAAATCGAGTTCACTAAAGATATATTTTTTAAATATGTAATATTGCACGTCTAACGACTGAAAAAATGTAAATTATGATGTCTCTAATAAAAATTTCTATTGTAAATTGTCAATGTAGAAATAAACATAATTACTTTCTCATATACTAGTCCATTTTTTTGTCATTGAAATATTGGAGCTCTGCCAGTAATTATTATATTCGTCCTACAATTTTTCATTAATTATAGGCTACCTAGTTGCCGGTCCCGATCTATGATTAAATCCATCACCCTCATGAGCTCGTCTATAATCAAAGTACTGCCGTTGGCCTGTCGGCGTGCAGAACTCTGAAATCTCTTGAGTGAGTTCAGAGTGTTTTCCATTCACAACGGGGGTTGCCCCAGGGAAAGCATTTCTATTTCTTGAAGCACAAATAAGTTCTTTTCTCAAATCACCCACATGACCACCATTAGCAGACGCTGGGGCGCCTTCAGGTTCCTGACGCTGATATAAAGCTTGATGATGATTGTTATTGTTGGATGTAGTTGTAAAGCTGATATTACTACTTCTGTTACTATTTCCCCCACGTTGCTGAAGCTGATTCCGCTCAATCATCGCATTACCTCCACCAAACCCATTATTCCTCGGCTCAAAAGTCACATCGTACCTATTGCTCATCTCAATTTTATCAAGGTTATGGCCCCCATGAGCAGCCTTTCCCATATTTGCCTTATTAGCAGCTGCCTCCATTTCTAATACCTTTTCCCTCACCCTCTTCCTTTGAAACTCTTCTTCCACCTTTCGCATTTGCTCTTGCTCTTGAAGTCTTCTCCTCTCTTTCTCCTCCGCATCCCGACTCAACTGCTCCTCAATCTTTTTCCTTTCCATCACACGAAGTGTACTTTGGAACTTGAATTTCTTCTTCTTTTGTTCCCGTTCTGCTTCTGCCTGCTCCCGTTCCAGTTGTAGCTGCAAAGCTTTTGCACTTTTTTGTTCCATTTGTAATCGGCATCTTCGCTCATGTTCTTCCTCTGCTGTAAATGGTGGCACACTCTGACTCCTTTCAAAAGGCTCGTCAGGATCTTCACCGCCGCGTTTGATTATTCTACGACCTCTACTGCTACCGTCCGACGGTGACCTACTACGACGTTGATGATGATGTCGAACACCACCACCACCGGCGCTAGGTGATATGGGATTGTTGTACTGACTTGTTTTTCTTGGCTGGTATACTGTCATTTCTGAAAAATTCAGGTTGTCCACACTCTTTGTGCGCCTTGTCCCTGCCGAGGAGGATGCACGACGTGAGTCGTAAGCAGGTAAGTACATTATATGGGAGAAGGGTCTTCTTTCCCAACTGCTGTCCCCATATCTCACGTTCGGACCACCACCATTTCTGGGTGAGGCCATCATCGCAGAATCTTGTTGATCTCGCTCAAACTCCTCAGCAAGTAAAGTTGTAGAAGCAACTGGTTGTTGAAGATGTTGCTCTTTATGTCTTCTGTTTACCTTGTTTCGACTGATTTTAACTGCAGATGGTGAAGGGAGTGGAGACGAGAAGCTCATGCTACTTGGCCCGTAACCAATTTCTGATTCAAGTCGTGCTCCGCCGCAACCATCAACTTCATCATATTCATTGCTAACAACATCACCAATACCAGCACCGCCACTACTACTGACATGCATATTCATCATTAAAGACCTTTCCTTGTTATTAACAGCTTCACCTGGCAAATACGACAACTCTTCTTCAACATCATCTGCTTCATTAACATCTTCGTCATCGTCATCATCATCCTGCTCAGCGAGCACTAGTCGTAACTCTTGCTGTTCTATGTTGTCATATTCACCATTACCTATAAGGTTCAATGAGTTGGGCTCACTTCGGCTCAGAAACCAATTTGTATCTAGCCCAACAAATTCTCGGCTTCCATTAGTGTTGTCACCATTACTGTTATTACCATTTGGCTGACGCAGTTGATTGGTTTGCTTCCACGGTTGACTACGAAGATTACGGTGGTACCTTACCGCACCAACTACACCACCCGCCTGAACCTTTTTTATTTCTTCATGGGTTTGTTGCCCAACAGCACCGTTAGTCACCATTGCCTTCCTCGATCGCACATACAAATTTCCAGGTCTATCACAATGATGTTGATCAGAGTCACTGACCATTCCTAATGCTGAGTTACGTCCTCTTTCGAACAGGTTGTTTCTTGTAGTTAACTTTGGTGGTGTGCCCAATCCTGCCGGAAGCACTCTCGTGGCAACATTAGAGCTAGAATGGTGTAAAGGATGAGGCAGTTGATGGGGTGGACTCATTGGTTGATCCTCAAACTCAGAACTGCTACTTTCATCCAAATCCTGTTCGGGAGTCCAACATTTATTTCCATCAGAGTCCCGTGCTGCCCCACTATGTTTCACAGCAGAAGCAGCTCGGTCCCTCAATTTGTATTGCCTTCCTCCACCACCACCACTAACACCGTTATTCATTACTGGTGGTGCGGGATTCCCATTAGAAGGAGTAGTAGCTGCAGATGCGTCTGCAATAAGTTCAGGATTTGCTGGACTACCAGCGTCTCCAGCTGAAATCCCAGAGTCTCCCGCAGAACGCTCGTGATTATTTGCTCTGGATGGTGGTATTTGACGCATATACCGTTGGATACGGTCATGACCATACCCTTCTTCAGAACTGTAACTACGGCCAGAGACTGAAACTCTTGAGGGGGAATCAAGGGCTCTCCATGCTGCCGTTGGTGAAAACCGGGGCAATCCGAGCTTTTTCGCTGGTAGGGTTGGACGAATGTTCAGGGGTATGTCCAAATCTGAACTGCTAAGTTCACTTGAGGACTCTCTTGTTTGCTGCAAGCCATCCCCGGCTGCTCTTTCACTCGTGTCAAATGAGCCTGAATCTTGCTTAATTTGAAGTAATTCGGAGGAATTTGTTGAGCTTACTTTCTCGTGGTGATTGCCATGATTTGTGGAATTACTGCTGCCATTCTTGAGCATATTTTCTTTCATTTTTTCATTTGGTTTCATCGGCTTGGTCAAACGACATTCTTTGTTGTTATTGTTATCCGAATCAGATTGTTGGTGTACCGTTGCTGTTGCAGTCTGATGATGCTTATTATTACCAGTACTGTTGCCATTTGTAATTTTGTTCGGTGATGGTTGCGCATCCATACCGAAATAGAATTTTGTTCTGGCATTGGATTCCCCATTGTTATTTGCCGCAATGTCATTATTGCCATTTGCCGTTGCAGACGTTTTATTATTGTTTGTAATTTTAGCGCTGTTTGCGGAGGAGGTAGGCGCAGTTGGAGCGTTGGTGGTTTTTCTCCGACCATGTTGAACATGGTTATTATTACCCGTAGAGCCATCGACTTTTGCATTTGTTATCTTTGGTTTACCAGCATTGTTGTTACTCTGGTGGGGATACAATGCTGTCGTTTTGGTTTGTGAGGATGAAATGAAACCAGCTTTACTTATGTTCGCTTTCTGGTTCACGGATGGTTTACCAAGATCACTAGCATTGTTGCTGTGAATGTTGCTACTTGAAGAAGACTGGCCGTAGGATGTATTATGAGGTAAGAGGTTTGTTGATGAAACACGGTGAGATTTTGGCACATGTTCATCTTTCGTTGCTATTCCTGACTGATTGATCAAACTGATGATATTACTGCTACCATTAAGATTAGTACTAGTCGTTGAGGGTCGGCTACCACAACCCCCATCAGCACCATTTGTTCTCGTTTTGTTGCTACTTTGGGGTGTTGAGGAAGAAGCGGAAGAATGGTCACGAGCCAGTGGAGGTTTGTTGCTGCTACCCTTCACTTCCGGATTGTTTCTGCTTGACAAACCTGAAGCATTAAAAGGTGCAGTGGTCTTGTTGCTACTCATCATTCCTCCTGTTGCCGTTGTTAAACCTAACGATGCTTTTCTTGTTGCACCCACACCCTCTGAATGCTTCCTATTTGACAGGTGCAAGTTGTGATCTACTGCTGACGATTTTTGGGTAGAAAGACCGGCTTCCACAGAGTGAACTGAGCTCCTGTCCCTCTCACCTCGATAAAACCTGTTTGCGTCCATGCTTGCTCGCATCACACCTCCACGACTCATTTCTAGGTCGCTGCTGCATATTTCTGGGGATCTAGGTCCATTAGCTGCAGCGGCAAGTCTTGACTCTGCTTTTGTTTTAAATAGACGTGATCCCTTTTTACTTTCACCGGATGGCGTTAATAGCTGAGGGGAATATTGGGCGCAACATGACATTTCTCCCATGCCACCAACCCTTAAATACTGATCGCCTGGGGATGTAGGTGGTGGGGGCGCTTTCCCTTTCTTTTTCGTCCTGATTTGCTTCTTTGCAGGACTTTCTTGAATTAATGTAAAACTATTAGGAACTGGGGAAATTGAGCGTTGGGGTGAGCTGTCGTCTCTGTGGTCATTATGATGATGATGGTTTTCGTCCATCTCTCTTAAATCAGGCTCGCTATCGTAATCACGATTACTGCTACCACCTTTTGAAGATGCACGTCTGGGGCCGTTTCGCTCCATCATCAAACCCATGTTATAGTCCATCACGGAAAGATTGGGAGTTGATCTTCCGGAAGCTGGATTTAACATGTCACCATTACCTGGGCATGACGCTGTACTCCTCTTTCTCATTGCACGACGCAAGTCTTCAGCTTCTGGACTATGGGGGTCCAGCTCACTAAGGAGCTTTCTCCCAGATATTGTACCACCTTGATGGAGAATAGCTCCATTGGATGTTGGCTTAAGTAATTTGGCAGCACTTGTTGGATTAACTGAAGGTAGTACTTTGTGTGGGGATGGAAGTCTGTTGTGGCCATGATAGCCGCGGGTTGGTAGATAACCTTTTTTCATTCGGTTACCCCCACCCGAGGACTCCCCAAGATCACTGTTTGAGGCACCCCACTTGCCATGACCCCGACGTTGGTGGTAGTCATGATGCAAGTGGCGTGATTTGCTACCGTTTGCATGGCCATTTCCATAGCTTGAATTATTATTTCCCATTTCTTTATGCGGTTACTAGGATTGATGCTGGGGGATCAGTTGTGATTGAAGCAGATGCTTTCAATTTTGATCATTTCCTGAAAACGAAAACACCAATCAACATTATGAAACGAACACTATATATGATGAGAGCTATTAAGAATTTTGTACGGAATGCCAACTATTTTTATATTTAATTCAGACGCTATATAAGACACAGTATGAGATGCCCTTGAAGAAAAGGAGGAAATGAATATTTCCTGAACTAATTAAATATATTATGAATACCTACATATGATATCAATTAATAACCTTAGATTTTTTATGGAAATTACACCTGCACCAACATCGTGTATGGTAGTGGAACTGCTACTTATAATTAGTTCCCATTTTGTATTAAGGCTTCACTTCGTTTTCTATTTATATCTATAGATGTTATACTTTTATATCTTTACAAATGCAAATAATATGGAACAGCAATAAAACAATGGGGTTTTCTATTATTTGCTTTCACCCAACCAAAACACCATGCATGTCTCATGTTTATGACATTTTACATGCAAAATTTACTATGCACATACTTACAAATTAATAGGATATTCCGTTTCCGTTATCCATGCCTTGTTACAATCCTTGGGTGAAACCTCATTCCAGTGTTACATGCAGACTAGAGAAAACTCTCAAAATCACTCAAGCATGCATAATACAATTTAAGAGCTGTTAGAGTTCAGATTTATAATGACCCCCTTCATTCATTTTTTCCAAACTTATAAGTATCACTTTCCACACATTCCTAAACCTCTCGTTATTATATTACTAGCTTGTCTTCGTATCAACTTACAAAAAACAGCTATTTTATTGATTAAGGATCAAAACCGCAACAATTACGCAAGCCAGTATGTGAAGTATTTCATGTTTGCAATTGCAATCCACTTTTTTTCAAAACAATGTGCACACAAAACCCACAAATTTTACAGTGACACAAACAAAATTTGAAGTGAGGAATTTTTTAAATATATGAACCACATAAAAAAATAACAATTTAACAAACTAATTTTTACTTTCAAAAAGTTCACTGCGATATAAAAGCGATAAAAAAAATCACATCACTGAGAAATCAGGATGATGATGACAATCATTTCACAATTTTGTCGAAATGAGCAATCCACAGACAACACACCAAATAGTAATAATAATCAGCAGAGGAGGTTATTCATCTCATTAATTTCCGCAGTAGATTTTTACGCATATTTATGCAAATCAGTTTCTGTCTCACCTCAACCCATTCACTATAATATCCTCTACAAAAACGTAACGACATAAAAATAACAGTAGTAACACCAAACAACAATCAAACCCTTCATTCAATTGTGTTAATTATGGCTGTGCCATAAAAATATTTAAACTTTTCATAAATATTTGAATAAATATTTGAAGAAGAAAAAAAAATTTAAAAGCCCAAACCGTCTTTGAAGTGTTATACGTAATATACTTTTTATTTTATTCAAATTTGTGAAACTACTTTTTTTCTTCTGAAATCCATTTAATCTTTTTGCAGTAAACTATAACCCTTCTTGTTGTTCTGATAATTATTATTATGTCCTGTCTATTTCACCTGTAAATGCCACCACTGATAAGCGATAATATTTTTTGCTGTTAAGAATGATAAAAAATGTGTCTTCTCTTGCGCTTTTGAGTACTTTAAAATTTAAATTGCTGACAGTAATAAACTCATGTGTAATGCATGGCAGGTAGAAATTACCCAAATTTCTAAATTTTTATTAAAGGAATGGATCCTACTAAACAGGTTAAAAGTTTCAAAAAATATGTATATGGTGCCCATCACTTTTTTTATACCAATTGTACATTCAGCATATAGTACTTACTACCATACATACTACCGTCATACATAATCGTCTTCATGAAAGGAATTTTTTATAATTTTTTTTTGTTTTCATATAACATTATTATTCATAATATTTAGTCCTCATATCATTTGATGGTGCTGATAGTAGTAGTAGTACCTACGATAACAATGCCACATATTAACTAGTGAACCAACAACTATATATATGTAGCATCCATCCTACTATTTTGACTATATTATAAATGTATGTATGTTGACGCGATCGCGATGATGATGACTATGTATAGAAAGGAATGAGGTCATGAGGTCTTTTTTTTCTTGCCTGTATTTTCCTTGTTGATTAGTAGGTAGTATTCGTCGTCGTACAGTGTTGTAGTTACCACTACGTGATTAGAAGGACAATCCACCATGTTAACTTGTTTCACTGATGAAGCGTCCTCAAAGGTAGTAAATATAGTATTGGGAACAAAATACAAAAAATCAACTTTTTAAAAAATTGTTACGACTTCACTTTATTAAACTCACTCCCTCCCACTTCTCACAAAATAAAATGCACATGTACAAACGCACATATATAAAAACATACATGTAATGAAATCACTGCACTGGATCCTGTATTTTGTAAAACTATCAAAACCACACAAACAAATTTTTAATCACATTTTCATTTATTCAATTCTTCAAAAACTTAAGTTGAATGAAACTATTTTTAGGCTTGACTATTTTTTGCTTCATTTCTTCAGTAAAGCACGTAAAAAATAAGAACTTGTAAACGAACAACTTTTTGGAACGAGCAACAACATTGAAGCCAATGCTGCTCTTGCAAATCTGCGCACACTCTTAACTTATTACAAGTTGAATATAATAACAAAAAATATAATAAATGGTAATGACTGGTCGACGAATGGAATGCCTTTCTAAAAATAATATAATAATAGCAACAATGCAATATATATTCTAAATGTAGTAAATTTTTTGCGCTTTTCGTACGTACGCTATATATCGTATCGTATCGTCTAACTAAATCCTTCCTTTCTACAAGACTACGGCTACCAAAGAGTCATCAGCATCTTCTCAATGAAAAAATATGTAATAATTGTTAATTTTTATAATGAACTGAAAAAATACAGTACTGCTGTTTCAGTGGTTGGTGGATGATGGGGATGGGGATGATGATGCTGCTACCAGTATCTTGCTTGAATCTCTATACAACATTGCATTTATAACAATCATCATTGTAAAGTGTGTGAAAGTGTGAAAGGTAGCAGAAATTTTTGTGCTATATGAGATATTCTATGCACATATTATATTCAAACAGGGAGTCGCAACAATAAACAATCATGGTAAAAAAATATATAACCATATATGTATTAAAAGTTTTCTATGTATATTTACTAAAGTAGTTTTGTAGTACGTGCTACAGTGCTACTATACTGGCTCTCTGGCATACCAAAACGAGAGGAGACCGATGGGATGAGAGAGACCACCACATTTTGCTAATGCACTTGCTAAAAAGTCATTTATATTGTGGGGTTTTCTATAATAGTAATAACTAAACAGAGGAGAACATGTAAAAACTGATTATCTTCTATAGTAGTACCGAGCAGCAGCAACAATTGAAGCACCAAGACGAGCAGTGAAGATAGAGATAATATTTTTATACAAAAGCAGGTATCATTGATATGTTTTTTGTATAATGCAAAAAAATGTACAATATATTTACTTCTGAAAAAATTATGTTGATGTTATGAAGGTGGTTTTGAATTCAAGATTGTGACGACGACAAGTACGAAAGAATCATGATGATAATGTGATCATGATTGTTGGACGGATGGACAATATTAGAGGGAGAGAGAGGCAAGAAGCAACGCAAGTAACTGTAAAAATTGTAGAAAAAAATAGGGTATATGTTTATGTGTGCTTCTTATTATTGAAGAGTTTGTGATTTTAAAAATTTAAAATTAAGTACACATTATATATACTGTGTGTACTCTGAATAAAAGTAAGGTTTCTTTGCTATTCCCAATAATATGCACTGGTTGTACATATGTAAAAAGGAGGAAAGGAGAGAGAGAGAGGGTTGAGTTGAGATGTGTACCTTGATGTGATTATGCGCTGATATGCTCAACTGATTGTTGAAGAATCTCAAGATCCCAGTAGTGATCTCACATAATCATAATAATGTATAACATCACATCAAAACAGAACAGTAGACATAATAGAAAAGACAAGAGAGACATGTTGAATGAAACAGGTAAATAATTTATGCATATAAAAATTTATATATATCTGATGATGGTGGTGCACGACAAGCAAAGTGTACTACGACGATGATGATGCGATATGGTAAATGTTGTTGAAGAAAAAAAGTGTTTTGCTGCGCAGTGGATTGGATGAACGTAAAAATAAATGAGAAAATATTTTATTTTTATAAAGGTACCAGCATAACAATAAGCTGGTACACAGGTAAGTAAGGTAAGTAACAGGTAAGGTAACAAAAACAACAATTCCGTCTTGTCTGTAATATCTCTGTGGTGCGGTGGTGGTGCTCTTGCTCTGCGCGTACAAGTGTAAAAAGAGCTGTACAATCTAACATTTATGGTACGTGTTTGGGAATAATAATAACAACAATGAGAGAGATGAGATGAGCTGAGCTCGTCTTGTGAAAATGTAGTGATTGTTCATGTAATGTTCACCTCATCATCATCCATCCTCCTCTAGTCATCATCATCATCATCAAAACCTTAAAGTCGGACTTGAGTGAGTGAGATATTCACGCTTTGTACATTTACTAGGTTCACTGCATGTAACGTAGTTTATGCACTGTGACTTGTGTGAATCATACAATAGGTATTTTTTATGTGTATCGCTATTTGGTTATTTTTTTGTCTCACATGCCATCATACTCATCATCAAGAGTACCACTAGAACTTATCATCTTTACTGTTCTGCTATTTTGATATAGAAAATGCACAGGTGCATGAAGATGAAATCCATGAAAAATTATCAGTTTACCCTTTTTTTGCTTGTTATGCTCATTAAATGCTAAGCCAAGCTTGGTTTTTGGCCTTTGTTGTAAAAGCATAGAGTAAATATTTGTAGGTAAACTGTGAGAAAAATCAGAGTTTAAGCGGCCACTTTGAATATAAGTATTTCTCAAATTGGTATAAAGATGAAAGATGTGTATGAAAAGTGCATGCACTATGCACAAAAAGGATGAAGATAATTTTCAGGGCGAGGCTCAGCAAACACATCCAAAAAATAGTACAAAGCAGATGCTTTTACATGTGATTGATACACATGAAATGAAAACAAAATGATAAAGTAGACAAACATTCATTCAAGAAGAAGTTTGGCATTTAGAAGATTTTAAGAAAACACCCACTACTTTGAAGAGTTCTTTATAGTAAAGTAATTTATTCTGATTTTTTTGTTGGTGGTGGTAATAGAGTGGTGATTATATAGTTTTGAAGTTCAGCGAAACAATTATCCCTTTTTTGTGAGGAGGAAGTACACTTTTTGTGTGCATATTAAGTTTGACATTGAAGTAGGCAAGAGTTAAGTTTCAAGGTTTTCAAAATGTCTATGCACTCGTCGATTAAAGGGAAGCTTATTGCTGTGATTGGGGATGAGGCAAGTTTTTAAATATGGTTTTAATAAAGAAGAAATTTAAATTCATGGCTATATGTTAATCTGTTAATCATGATTTTTTGGTTTCAGGACACTTGTGTCGGATTCTTGCTGGGAGGCATTGGAGAAATAAATAAAAACCGACAGCCCAATTTCTTCGTCGTTGATAAGAGTGAGTGAGACTATCTTATTGTCATTGCAAATGTATTTCTTATTTTTCTAAAATTCTATTCCTGAAAAACTTGTGAAAAGGTAGAATATAATTTTAAATTGCATTTCTTCCTATTGTGTGTTTTTCCTTTAGATACCAGCATTAGCGAATTAGAAGAAATGTTCAAAAAGTTCATCCGCCGAGATGACATCGATATCATACTTATTAATCAAAATGTATGATAATATTTGTAATTTTAATTTTCCTCAGACAAGAATATAATGTGAAAATCTAAAAACGAGATTGTAAAATGTAAATTACATCATGTATTCTTGTACTATAATATTTTAGGTGGCTGAAATGATTCGGTACGTAATTGACACCCACACCACGCCAGTTCCTGCAGTTCTTGAAATTCCATCAAAGGATCATCCTTATGATCCATCGAAAGATTCAATTCTTCGTCGTGCTAAGGGTA
>JAQFZH010004583.1:0-11755 GCA_034695485.1 Entomobrya nivalis
GGTGGTAAAATATGGCTCACTGGACTCAGTTCTGTCATTCCATAGCTCTCTTGAAAGAAAAAATATTTCCCCGCTTTTTCCAGTAGTCTATTAATTAGAACTTCGCCGATTGGGGCAGCTCCTCCCATTATTACTTTTATTGATTCAAATTCTTTTTTTCCAATTTCTGGTGAATTGGCCATGTATGCAATCAACGGTGGTACCAAGTGAAGAAATGTTGGCTGTTAATCAATTTAATGTACAAATTTGTAAACGTGGAGTACCTGCATTTTAAAACTAAATAAGAACAGGAATATAATTAACCTTATGCTCCCTGACGGCTTGAATATATGTGGCCGGTTCAAATTTTGGTAACGTTCTTGCAAATGCTCCTTGATAAATGGTCTTGGCCATGATTACAGTAAAACCATAACTGTGGAAAAACGGTAAAATCCCCAGAAAATGTTCTTGCGGAGCTCCATTTTCAAAAAAGTTGCTTCCTATATAACCTGGGCTGGTAAATTGTAACAAATTACTGCAGATGCTGCTATGCGTTAACATCACTCCTTTTGGAAGCCCTGATCCACACATAACCAACTTTAGGTACAAACGATACAATGTTTTTAGAATAAGAAAAGTATGTCATTGTGGTAAACTACCTGTGGTACCGGACGTATATGGCAAAAATGCTATTTCTTCCTTTGTATCGAATGAAGAGCCCTTCACAAATTCAGTTCTGGCTGAATTCACCTTTATCATTTCAGAAAATGAATGGCACCCATCAACATGCTCTCCCACTACAATTATTGACTTCACTGACGGACTCAGTTTTTGAACTTCTCTTACAAATGATGCACGTTGGGACACCGTAATGATTACTTTTGCTTGACAATCTTTGATTTGCTTTGCAATTTCCTCTATTAAAGATAATATAGCGTTTATATGTATGATCTTTGTCTTGGATATCATTTTATTATTGTTGCTGTACTTTCGAACCCGGTTTATAAGCAGGATTAAAAGTTGTCGCAATCAAATTGGCTTCCCAAACTCCCAGGGTCGCAACGGGATAATCTGGTGAATTTGGCATCAAAATGCCAACAACATCAGGTCGCTTCAGGCCATGTTGAATAAGTACTTTCGCAAAGTTTTTACTCAGCTTGTAAACTTCCTCATGTGTGTATTTCTTCCCAGAAACGCCGCATTCCTTTAAAACAATTTTAACTACTCACCATGGATTGATCGTGTACAATATATTATCAATGCCGCTATTCAAAAGATTTAACTTCCGTGAAAGTCATTTCAACTTACAAATGCTGGTGCATCAGCCCACTTGTGTAAGTTACTCCAAAGAAATTCGGGCAGTGTCACACCTGTAACAGCGTCAACATGATCTGGAGACTTAATGATGTTTTCATTACCTGAGTTAACTACAGAACTCATATGAATAAATTGCTTCTTTGATGCTGGCTGAGAAGGCTTTTTACTGCAAGATTTGGACAAATTATTCAAAAGAGAACATGTTGACTTCTGTATGCGTAGAGACATGATTGAAGGGTATAATTTTAATTGTAACGGAATTCACTTAAAGAAGTCAATCAACTGAAAAGGTGTGAATTTATTAGGTCGTCTTGTCGTATTACGAGTTGTTTGCATGATGTCAATTGAAAGTTATCGTTAGCACAGGGCAATCATGCACATTGACAATCCTCAGGCAATAAGGTGTTTCATGTGTCACAAGAAAACAACATTCATCTATGTAAATTTGCCATGTGGGGATTAAGTAATGATTACATACACTTATTTATGCTAAAACATACTAACCATTATAATGACGAGACGAGACGTATAACATTCGTATAATATATGTATAGTTGTTTTTCAAAGAGAGAATTAGTTTACTCATGCACATGGTATGCAATTAACTCTCATCGTCAGTTCAAGTGACAACCATAATGCAATAACTGAAGGCAGTGCTATAAGCACATATATTCTGTTTTTAATTACTGTTTGCAATCTTCCATTTTAAACTTGTCTTGTCAGTCTCAAGGTTATCTTTGTTTTCACTTTCATGCTGTTTCACGCATCATCATCGCTACTTTTCAAAAGACCAGGTTTATGCTGACAAGCATGATTGCGTTCGTGAAACATGCAAACATGCACAAATCAGAATATTTAACAAATTAACAGCCATCATTAAAAACGGTGCGATTTCATATTCAATAAGAATTTCGTTTAGAACTTTCATTAAATTCCTTATTCTTTTATTCCTGAAATTAAATCAGATAAAATATAAAATATAAAATGACAAAGAAAGAAACACAAGAACACAAGTAGTCTCTCTTAATTCATGTTATAAACATGTTACAAGAGTGGTAAATCTTTTACCATCAAACTAACTAAACATCAAAATAAAAAATAAAAACAACAATCGTAAAAACATCAAACGAAAAAATCATCTTGTCAAGATTAGGTACAGAGTTTGTACAATAAAATAAAAATACTAAAGGAATAGATAAAAAACGAATAAAATATTAGATTATATGGCAGAAAACAAGAGTAACAACAATTATAACAAAAAAATTAAGTTAATGTCTTAAAGCTAGTTTAATAAGATTAACAAAAAAATATTTGACTAGCCACACAGGAGGTAGGGATAGGGAAACATTCATTCATCCGTTACACTACTTGAATAAGTAAGCATAACTTTGCCATTAGCAAAATTCAAAAATCATACGCTAAACTAAACCATAACAAAAGTGTACAAATAACAAGTGCATTGACTATACTATAATAATTCCTTCAGATTCAAAAAAAATAAACTCATGATTGAATTTAATATCCCAAATTTGCATTAACATTTGAGCATTTCAACAATAAAATGTTGACTTTTTTCAAAGCTCACTTTATTAAATCAATTAAAATTCACTGCTCACTTTATCTTAACATGAAATCACTTGTGTCAGGATTTTACGTGTAGAGCGTGATTTAATCGATTGTACTGATTTTAGTTTAACGATTCTTAAATTCGCTTAAAATTCATCATTTTTGAAAAGACATGAGGGCCTGCATATTATAACATAACTTAATTGGCTTCATACGTTCATACGTATTTATGTGGCACTTTGCTTCGTTTTTTTATCAATATAAATGATAAGATTACGGTAAAACAATAAAACACAAAATAATGATAAGTTATTAATAAACCATATAGTTTTACCGTAACAAAAAGGGAGCGATTTTCAACAGGTAAAAAAACTTTCGACAAAAAGTTCCTCTGATTTCAGTAAAAAGAATATCAGTTTTTATAATCGCGATGATGGTCATTAAATCGTTGGTGTGCAATATAAAATTATTTAACGATCACGTTAGTAGGCAGCCAAGTTGATTTAATTAAATCAGCGCAACGTTCACCGATCATGATGGTCGGCGCGTTAAGATTTGCACTGAAAGGTTAAAATTATGCAATATTTTTTTATATGATTCAAAGATTTAAATTAGATAAGTATCAATTGTTTAAGACATTGTTTATTGTTTTCTTACTTTGTTATGACCGGCATAATACTGGCGTCTGCCACACGAAGTCCTTTGACTCCAATCACTCGTAATTCCGAGTCCACAACTGCTCTAGGATCTCCCACTTTGCCCATAGGACAAGTACAGGAAGGATGATAAATAGTTTGGGGATGTGTCCTTATGATGCACTCAAAGTAACGGCGACTTTTAAATATATAATGTTCACATCCAGGCATCGGCACTGGATTAAGTTGAGCACCTGCCAAATTAAAGGCTTTGGTGTGCTCGTACATTTTCACCAGAAATTCTACACCGTCAATTAAAGTATCAATATCTTCGTCCTTGGGATCACTAAAGTATCTTGGTTGAATTAAAGGTTTTGACATGGGATTTGCATCGACTAGCTTGATAAAACCAGTGCTTTTTGGTCGTGCCAAAAGAACGTAGACCGTATGCGCATCTTTACCTTCCGTAGGCTGCAACCATTTCTCCCAAAAGTTAAAAATGTAGCTGCCCAGCATGTCCTGAATTTTCCCAAAATCTTGAAAGTTGCCCGCTGGTGTCAAAATGTAAAATATATTGGGCCAATCTAGTGGAGCAGTTTTGGTACTAATGAACCCGTAGCCTCCAAGAGCAAGCTCCCCACGAATAATTCCAGTCCCTTGAGTTAACCATTCGAAAACTGAAGCCAGTGAGAAGTCACGATCTAAAAGTGTAGAAATAGGTGCTTCCATTATAAACGAACCAATCGCAGACACGTGGTCTTGTAGGTTACGCCCAACTGGTAGGTTTACTAATGGTTTAATCTACAAAAAAATAGTAAAATGTTTAATAAAGCAAGACAAGTTATAAGAACGTATTCATTCACAATTAGTAATGGCTTTGTTTCGTGTTACCCCAACTTCCAGCAAGTGGTCTTGTGGACCTATTCCAGACAACATAAGTAGCTGCGGGGTGTTGATAGCTCCAGCACTTATTATGATCTCTTTAGTAGCAATAGCAAGTTTTGGTATTCCGTGGTGCAAATAGCTGACCCCGGTGGCTGTCAGCGTGCCGTCCAAATGAATCTTTGACGTTAGCGTAAAGAGTTTATTTATAGTTTTGCTTAAGAATTTTATAGTCCAAGTGTAATTAAAAAATACATGTCATTATTCATTATTCTGCTTACTTTTGTTACATAAGCATATCTTCGGATTTGCAAATTTTTATTCAGCAAATTAGGAATTATGTATCCTCTATAGGTGCTAAACCGAACTCCTCGCTTTTGCGTCACATCAAACGGTCCAAAACCTTCCAACCATTGAATTTTAAACGTATAACCAATTATTAAGGTATTTACTTTAAAAATTACATTCAAATCATTATAGGTATATACCTTGCATCTGAATAGCGTTAGGATCTCCTGATGTCTGATAACCCAACTCTTCAGCCGCAGCAAGCCAATACTTTAATGAAGGTTTGTGAATCATTGCCTCTACCTGCATTGGTCCACCACGCCCATGGAATTGCTCCGGTTGTATAGGCAGGGCCTGGCCCACTAATCATCGCAATTATCATTAACCAAAAAAAACATAAATCAATTTTAAAAGTAAAGAAAATAATACATGATGTGCGGTGAATGAAAGAGAGTGTGCATTCGTTTTTTACCGTCATTTCGCCAGTGCCCATGATAATCTTCCAATCTTTTAAAGTACTTGAGAACACTATGATAATTCCATCTTGGATCACCTTGAAGCAAAGTTTATTACTTCGTTGTAATTATAACACGTCATATTACGGTAAGCGTATAAAAAAATTAACTTATGAATCCCAACCTGTCAGATTTGCCCATAAATCGAAATCATGTGGGTTTCCCCGGTTGTATTGCATCCAATTGTTATTTGAACAACCTCCCAAACCTCTTCCTCTCGGGTATGGCATGCGCTTTTAAATCACAAGGCCAATTAAATAAATTAATCCAAAACCTATTATCTATATATTACTATATTACATATTAACTTACTTGGTCTCTGAACGCAAATCCTGAATTATTCAAGGGTTCCGTAGAATACTCCCAGTCTATAATGGGTTGTCCCAATAAAACGGGATTTACTGTTGGAATGTATGAAAGTGGATGAGGATCACCACCTGCTTCTAGTAACAATACCCGGTAGTCTTCTGCCAGGCGAGCTGCTATTGCACTTCCGGCGGATCCACCTCCAACTGACACATTGACAAACATATATTCATTTTACACATGCTTTATCACATTCACTGAAAACCAGTTTTCACATGAAAAACATACCAACGATGAAATCATAAGCTTCTGGAACCCTTGGATCATGCGAATACAGAAAAGATGTAGTTAACATGAAATCCAAAAGTTGCTGATACCACGCAAACTTCACAATAAATGTGGGAGCGATTGCCACAGCCAATATAAAATATGCGGATGGGAACCGCACGAGCCCCAGAAGGCTCAACATTTTGTTCCCGGTTTTAATTACACTTTACTATTACAAATTAAAGCCGCCCCTTTTAATTGATAATTAATTATAAATCACAAAGCTGCGACATGGCTTGTCAAATTAATGCACGGAAGCCAAAGTAAGAACTGACCATAGGCCAACTAAATGTACTGACTATTTGATAATTCGAATCCATTCGTCAGAATTTTACGATGCAAAACAAGAACGAGTTTTTTAGTAATTTTGCATGTTCTTTTTTTAATGTATGCATGCAAAATACCTTATATGTTGTAAATATGTCGAAGATTCATTTTTTATGTAATGTACGTGTTTAAAAGTCACTTTCTAATGCTCCTGTAGCTGAATGTAGTTGAACTTGCAAATTTGTAGCAAATTTGTAAAAAACATTCTTTTCAAAGGAAACATTTACAAATTGCTACAAACGCGTATGACGCGAGGTCCTGTAACTGCGTAAACAATGATAGCCCTGAGAGGAATCACAAATATTCCTGCCAATTATTTAAAAAATCTTCATGTATCGTGTGGTGTATGCAAGGTGTTGGTGGTAGATCAACCATCTATCCTGTTAATTGTTGGATTTTGGATAATTGTTGAAGATAACAAGATGAACAAAGCCTATGAATAGAATATGCAATCATTCACAATAAAACCCTGCTGCCTACACGTGCTCCTAGATTTGATCCTTATCTTATAAATACAATTTATACACTGAACAATCAACTTAAGTCTAAAATTTATGCATACAGTTTAAGATTCAATACTTAAAAATTGTTCGCTAAAAATAGTATTGTGTACATACCAATATAGTTCATTCTCGAGACCTTATAATCGTCGACCTTCGCAAGCATATTTAAACCAGCACGTAGTCTATCAGACTAGTCCAAAAATTGACAGGATACATATACATTAAGAGATGGGAGTAGAGATTAAAGATTAAAGTTAATGCTAAATGATATATGTTGACTTTCTATGCAAGCTTTTAAGCAATTCAGGATGTGCAATGTTATTTTTATATTTTACACTTGCACATTGTGTTTGGGATAAAAAATAGGAAGATCGCTACAGGACTTGTTAAACAATGCAAAGTGCATGTGCAACATTATGCATACCGGTCATAACGATAGGTTTGGTAACAATTAAAAGCATAAGTGCTACCGTCTCATAATTTTGCAATTGAATAATAATAACTTTATTTGTACTTTGTATTTTTGAAGGGAATGATTGAATGCATATCAGATCACTGTACGTGTGAAATGTAGCAGTTAAAAAGTTTTTGGTGGATTAGCTAATAATAATGATATATGTATGTATTTTCACGGTACAGTGGTACTTAAAGTTTTTGAACCTGAAACATAACTTGTTGGGGAATCGTCGATTGATTTTTAAAAATATTGTTAATTTACAGAGAATTACATTTCTTCACAAAATAATTATAGTTGGGGAAGGTAATTATTCGAGTGATGGGAAGTACAAAGTTATTAGTTGTAATTACAATTAAAGCGCAGCTGTTAACTACCTATTTAATTAGCCGAAAGGATTTTTTTTTCAAATCTAACAGATATTGAATTATGTAATAGATGTCTGTTATGTAAACATGTTTGGGGGTGAAGGTCACATACGGATACGGTCACAGGTATAGCAGAAAATGTTATCATTAATCATTTATTTTTTTCCTTATCGATGAAAGATTTAATTAAAACTTTAAGTATGCAATGGTTATAAATCATGTTTTGTATCATATCATGAGCCAAGTATGAAGTAAGCACAAGTCAAGCATTGGAAATTCAAACACAGATCAACAGATTTGTGAAAAACAAATGACATCCTTTATTTTGAAACAGCACTGACAATAAATGTGTGTAAAATTCAAACATCGGTATTTATAACTTGTCTTGTATGAAGCTTGCAGTTTTTGCAAAATGTATATAATAAATATATAAATAAATAAAAGATTTTTTTTTTCAAAACTTGTGAGTTTTAAAAATACATAATAAAGTAAAGTAATGCGAGCTTTTTTTTATAGGAATTATGAATTAAGAGACGGGGATAATAATGCGATTTATAAGCGTTGCAGGTTGCAGTATTGTGAAGAAGGATTCATCTTACCGTTAGAGGTGAGGGACACATGTGTAACCATGATTCATTGCAACATAGAAATATAACAATATAAGCGACGCACATGTACTAATTGACCTATAAGGTCGTTGTGTACTACACGTGTATATCAAGTGAAGTGTCGTACCTATGACTCACCTAAAATGAGATTTTGTGAAGTAAGCCCCAAAAACGACGATCATACAACATAAAGGTTGGCTTAATCTCCAAATCTTATCATTTTTCCTACAAAGCTAAAAGGAAATGACTATTTAATGACTAACATATCTGACTTCTTTACTTCACCACAAATTGTAAATATAGACTGTAATGTTATGCCTAATTAACTTTTATTTAGAGTTAAGCAAGAAACACAGATATTACGAGAAAAAAAGATGAGTAAGATTTTAACTGTAATTAAATATTGTACGATAAGAAGAAAATTGGGATATTCCTGTCGGGTTTGCAATCATATTAAATACATCAAAAACGTAATTAAATAAATATATTTTGTGTAAGTATAGTTGCAATCATGATTATAATTTGATTTAAAATGTTCCGGGCATTTACTGCAGATTCTTCTAACTAGGAGCAGTTCCGTTGTTGTCAGTCTGTTGATTCTGATGAAAGAAAAACATAATTAATTAGATCGAAACCTTTTAATGTAATTAATTTTTGAAAGTTTGTTGTTACCTTCTTGTGAGGCCTTAAATGCTCCAGATAATCCAGCTGCACCGGCTTATTGGCTGCCAATTGCTCCATAGCTTCTTCAAAAGTGAACCACTTCCTTCTTCGACCTAAGTTTACAAAAAGAGTATACGTGACGATACTTGCATTATTTTCTAAGACACAACCATTTTTAGAGACAACAGGTTGCGTATTGGGTTGGGAAAAAGTAAGTGTGTATATCAGACGAAGTCATACCGATGGTAGTTGAATCCTCCCACTCGGGTAACTCCTCCGTGACTAACAAGACGTAAACCGCCGTCCGATGTTTCCTTTCGTCATTCTAAAATCAAGACAAGTTTAAAATGTTTAAAAAATCGTTGTCTCCCTATTGTTAGCAAAGCAATTTAACCATGTTACGTAGCTAAGTTGGTTAGCACTACACAGTAAGTACCTGAAATATTCCAAGAAATCGATCAATTTTCCCATTCACCCCAGCCTCCTCAATAACCTCACGTAACGCTGCTACGTCACTGGTTTCATCGGGTTCAATTCCTCCTCCTGGAACGATCCATTGGTCGGTATGACTGGAGGATGTCACCAGGAGGATCTGAAGTTTATATAATTAGCTTAACATAAACTTGAATATATGCAATCGTATCTAGTATAAAATTATGCCATGAACAAAGCAAAGTAAATAAAGTAATTCATTTTGCATACCTCGGATTCAGACTCATCCTTCACACAAATACAAGCCGCTCTTAGTCGATAACCTTCGTCGTCATAAATTCTGGTCGAATTTGGCTTTTCTTTCACCATGATGAACCTCTTGTGTAAATGACTAAGGTTTTTAGCACAATTTCAAATGGAAAAACTTCAACTTCTGACTTTTGATGTATGGGCTATTACTCAGAAACAGCACTACAATACACTCAATCTAATCAGCAAAATCAATATACTTTCTATTCAAACTTTCTATTGCAATATAATAAAAAAATTACTAAAGAACTAACTTATTACGGAAACAGTTATTAATAACGAAAACTAAGTCTCTTTGCGTCTGCCAATTCATTGTTTAAAATAAAATGAACATGATACAAATGAAAAGTTAACCTATGACTTATTGGAAAGAAAACCTTAAGAGCAATTATTTTGTTCTAAGCGTTTTAACAAAACCGATATGTTTTAAACGTAAATGTAGCTTCTTAAAATAAACATTTAGTAGACACTTTTCTACATATTTTATTTTAAAGCATTTTATAGTAAAGCTATGAGCTGGTTGAATAAATGGTCTTTTGCACAAACAAGCTTTAAAACCAGGACACGCCAAGTCAACTTAGCTTTCTTTGATTTGACAGCAAAAATAAATCAGTCGCTGTATTCCAGTTCGTTTAAACAGAATACAAGAAAAATAAGTATCACTTCCGGTTGAAATGATTAGCTTTGCTACTACTTTACTCAATTAAAGGCTCTCTCACAGTACTACAAAGTTTCTAGGTGCGGAAGGCTCATAAGAATTTTTGAGTTTGCCATTTCCTCCATTGGACTGTTGCAAACTTGCCCCTTTTTGGGCTACAAGGTCTTTCGTAAAGATAGCTTTACCCTGATTGCTCAAATAAGTGCAGTTGGTAATACAATCATTGAGTTCTTGGTTACATTTGTTATTACTCAACATTTTCAACACTTCTTGTTGACCACTATTGCACTTCTCCGGAGAAGGTTGCTCAGAATTATAGTAAAAATTATCTAATCTTGAGCGGCTCTTGTGATGGTGACACCAAGCGAAGGTAGTCGGGGATGTTTGTAAACTATTTCCTCCAACAACTTCACTTGTACAACAAAATACACCACAATAACGATAACTATTTAGTTTTATTGCCCACTGTTCATTAAGTAATGAGCTAGAATTTACTTCCACTGCTAGTTCCATTCTCTGTCATCTATCGCAACTCGGCGGAGAGATTGCGTTATAACCGGAGAACAAGTGGTTATCGCATTCAAAGATGCTAACCCAAATAGCTTAACAATGAAATCACCTTTTGTACACTGAACCACTGACACACTTGCAGAAGAATCAGCAAGGGAGTGCAGCGGCATTGAAAGTGGCTTGAGAAATACACTTTCGCTGCTTTGCAATTTTTTATTGATGTTTACCTGGAAAACATAAAGTTTGAAAAAATTAATTCCAGACAATTACCATCATATCATGTAAGCATAGCATGTAAAATCAAGCATACAATTTTTTACATACCGTTTGATGTGTCTTTTCGTGGTACATGTAATTAACTTGTTTTCTTCATTGTCTCGCCAGTATCAATTGTGAAATGTTTATATTCTGTGATGCTGTGACTGTGTGTGCGAGAAAGAATCGTTGAACTTTTAAGTAAAAACTGATTTGCACTCTATTAGTCCAGTGCTTTTCAACTTTATGGAGATTTATGGTTAATTGTATGAAGAGACAGGACAAAATTTGTATTTGAATAGAATATTAAATTAATATCGATGTGTTCTCTTCTGCTCAGCCGAGAATCCCCAACAGACAGGAGGAAATTGATATTGGAACATATGAAATGAACTATGAATAGTTGCAGCGCAGGAGTAGATTGCACGGTTCCACTGTAAATCTTCCAATTAGTAGGATCTCTCTGCCTCTATATAGAGCAATGCCTTGTATTCCGTGTTGTTTTGTAAATGGTTTTTTCATAAAGGACGGTTGCTACAGGTTGGCATTTTTTAAATTCAGAATTCCGTCTGCCAACCGTGCAGTCATAAATATATAATCATTCAACTCTTTTGGATAAGATGGGGATGAGATATGGATGAGGCCAAATACTTTTGATTGTGTTGTCAGTTACGGGGTCAAACCCATTGTAGGAAAGGTGCACTTCGTAACAAGCAAAACGCTAGTTTATTCACTTAAGCCGAATTGAGAAACTTAAAAACTTGATATACAAGTTTAATTGACCAAAACAAATATTCCTACATGTTTGAACCCACGACAAGAAGTAAAAACACGGTTTATTTGCTTTCAACTA
>JAQFZH010004584.1:0-11754 GCA_034695485.1 Entomobrya nivalis
CGAGATATGTTATTTGCCACAACTCTTGTCATCAGGAAGCTCTTCTCTGTTATCGATGTCCTGTTATATTACATCTCTGTAAGTAAGAAGCGGAAAATGGGAGAGAGCAAAGTGGAAGTAATGTGATGGTTAAAAGCAGGTTTGGCGACACACAGCATCTACAACCAGACCAGTACTTGAAATATATCAAAGTGCAAGGACAAGGTACCCAAAAAGGTACAGCTTTGTTCAAGTAGTAGATGCAAAGCATTGGCTTGAATTGCATTGCAGTTTGTATACATCACACGAGGAAACTAGTCACACTAACGCATGTAATAATATCATTTTTCACTTTGACTCGCCGTGAACATTTCCCCCACTAATATGACCAAGATTACCTTAAAAGTGTACCCCATTTTTCCTCGAAAAAAATACATCTTAAACAGCCTACTTGTAGAAGAAAGTATCACTATCTAATAAACTAGTATGCACGTGACATTTAAACGGCACTTTGGAAAACGGTTCAAACGGAATTTTTTACTTTTACTCGTCTGAAATATTGCATTGCCCGAAAGGAGAAAGCGAGCTCAAGGATTTTTTTCTGAATGGAGAAATAGGCGGCCTTTTCCACTTATTATCCCTTCCCTTTCAATTTCCATTTTTCGGTTCAATAATATTTTCCCCGGAACGTTATATAACCAGAGTGGCCGATCAAAGACATCTAAACTAGCACTCTAACCCCTTTGCTTTGCAATGACAAAATGTTTTTAATATGGCCACAAAACCATAAAGCGGAAATGCAGATACATATTTTGGTTAGATCAAAAGAGAAAGTGTTCTCTAATCAGTATCATGATGAAGGGAACCAGCTCATTTTTTAATACTTATAGAAATCGTGCACAGGGCACATCGAGACATAAGAAAAAGAGGAAGCAACGGTGGATGGGAAGTTGGAAGTGAGCAAAGGAAACCATGCATTTGGTTTGGTCGGTTTTTGCAGTGTGTAGAATCGTCGAAGCCAAAAAGCACCCATGCTCAATTTTCTTCATCCGCTCATAACGTAACATCATCGTCATTTTCTGTATCTAAATATCTACGAGAGAGAGCCTCATGCAACTATAATGTTATGTTGCGTAAAAGGGCTACATTTGTTTGTGGTCTCACGTGTGCGTGATGTGAACTCTTCATGAATATGATGTTAAACTTGCCCACAAAGTAGTTGATTATGTACATAAATCAGTTTTTAGTTGTTTGAGATGTAAATTTTCATAAACAGCTTTCGGTTTGACAGAATGGAGCATCAGCATATTCTCGCAAGTACAATGGCAATGGCAATTTTATGAAGTAAAGTGTATTCGGTATATATATATTTTTTATCATCATGTTCTCATACCCATTCATAAATAAAAAACAGTGTTTCGTCGGCTACTTTTTCACACATGCCATGTAGATTTCGATATAAAGATGAAGAATAAAAAATGAGGTTAGTAAAGTGTTGCCATTTTTTATTTTCTAATATTCAGGGGTCGTTTGGATCACCATGTAGGAGAAAACGTCGTTTCATCGCTTTGGCTGGTAGCGAGACATCAAGAAAAGGATTTTTTTAATTCAAAGGGAGCTGATGTAGCTGAAAAAAGAATGATAGAGGTGCTTCTGCTCCTTTTCCACCATCGCACAATTACTGCCCCTATTTTTCTGGAAGAAAATGATATGATCTTCTTGATCCATGATGTATTCATCTCTTAAGTTAACCATACAGTTTTCATTTAAAAAAGAAAGAGACATTTTAGAGAGGAACGTGATGTGATTGTTATAACTTGAAGTAGAAAAGCCGCAAAAAGCTCCAGCTTCGCGGCATGGAATGAAGTCTTTTTTAGACATAAAAGTACAAAGAAGGTTGAATTGTTACAAGTTGACAAGCTGTCACCATTAGGGGCTCACAGTCGTGTCCGATTTTATCGGTCACGACGACTACCTGTCAAGAGGAGAGAGAGGAAGAGGCAGGTTCCCCCACACCTACCCCAAACACTCCCCTTTTCATCTTTTTCGACATGGAGTATGAAGCAATACGACTACGCAATCGAAAACATGTTCGGTTCATCTCCTGGATTGACATGGTTTGTCATTTTCTCTTTATTATGAGTTTTATTGCTTTCCCTTGAGTAGTTTTTTTGTGCATGCGAGAATCCAGTTGAGTTTCGCCAATGCGAAATATAATTGACGCTGATACATAGAATTGTTGATGCTCAAATCTCTAGAAAGCTCTGGATTGAAAATAATAAAATTGGCTGTTTTGCTTTTAGTGTGTGAACAAGCTGCTGTGTTAGTGTGCGTGTGCACAAGCAAATATTATTGAGATTATGTAATGCGCGTGCTATCAAAATGTCCATTAAATGTTACATGGGAGCGATGAAAATGAAGTGGTATTAACTTCATCGAGGAGTGTTGTGTCTCACTATGTTTTTTTGGGTTGGTTCTCTTTTCAGCTCATCGCCATCCTGATGATAGCCTATTTTTCGTACAAGTTCATCCTGTCCGACCTGAATGATGTCACAAGGCCACCTTTCAGTCCTGGTAAATGTGAGTTTCCTCAGTGTGATTTGTTGAAAGAGATAAATGATGTCGAGTTTACTTTCACATTCACACTGAAAAAAGGATACTACTACTGACTGTCGATAGAACTAGAAACTAACAATAAGTAGTTTAAGTAAATGTCATAATGGGAATGGAAGCTAAAGAAAGGTTTCCAGTCCCACCATTATGTATAGTTGACTGAGTTTGCTCACATACTCACTGAGTTAATGGTGAAGATTTGGGGCGTGAAAAAGAAATCAAGAATTAAGGACATGTCATTCAAGTTCCCTCATTCAGTTAAAGTTGGTTTTCTTGTCACTAAAGTTTTGAGAATGACATGTCTTGAACCAAAAGTGTTGTTGTATCAAGTGGCCAATCCCTCTTACTACGAACCAGTTCACATTTGGCTTTCCCAATGAATTACTAGATACACCCCTCCATTTGATATGTTTTCGGTCAATGAGTATTAAGTACCAGTGTTTCATTCATTGTTGCTTTTTGTGATTTACAAATAGGTCAAAGTCAAATTCAAGTTAAGATCTGTGTTCAATTATTTGAAATAAACTATAAAATGGACAAAAATTAAAGCTCTGGTTAAAGAAAATTACAGTTCATTATAAACAAGAATTCCTGATTGGGGTATGGGGTAAAATGGGATCAGTATTGGGCTATATGATCAGTGTTGGCGTGGTATCTCCCTCTGTGCCTTTAATCTCCTTATGATTTTTGGGTGGGGTATGAAATAGAGACGAACCACATGCATATCGTAAAACTACATAAAAGATGTCATAATGCCGTCCTGTGACCCATGTATCAACGTTTAGTGTGAAGTCGTAATTGCCTCATTATGAGCACAATTGCAGATTTGAATAGTAAAGTAATATCACTATCACCCTTCAATTCTTTTTTGAGAGCACACTTCACTTAATCTGCTCTAGTTGACAGCTGTTACACAGTTAAGCAAACAACTATGCCTTCAACGGAACAGTTGTGGTGTAAGTGATGCATAAAGAAATGTAATAATAACAGTTAATGATTACGCGGGCACAGTTGACAGTCATAAAATAGAAACACATTGGAAAGAGCCGTTACTCACAAAAGTGTTTTCTCTTTTATTGCTGATATGTATGTATACATGCCCTTTGCCAATATAAGAAAGAGGTGATATCGAAGGGAAAAGTATAATGCCGTTTTATGCCACAAAATGTTTACTACATTACATACTAATACTAGTGCTATTGCCTTATTTCTGGTTTTTACTGGAATTCTACAAGCAATACTATGAATGGGCAGAGGATAGGGTGCGTGTGTTTTGTAGAAATGTTTACAATGTAGTACCAATACAAGTGGAACAGGTGTGGAAGAGGGCCAACGGAAAGAAAGCTGAGTGGGGAAATGTGTGGCCCGCTCGCTTGCTTTCTCCTTGGTTGACTTTCTCCTTAAGTTCCTTCTTTAAAATTCCAAACCGACACTTACCAACATTTACTTACATCAATGACTGTAATATCTTTTCGCAGAGATGCCATTCTTGTCACGACTATACCATCAGTTGAAACATGAAAAGCAACTTGTGAATAGGTGTTAGCCGTTTGCTCTTACGTTTACAATGATAAAGGCTACAAAAGAGTAACCTTCGTGCTTGTTATAAGAGTAAGGACTGCGTTGATACTTTAAATGCAGGAAGTGAAATAAAAGGGGAAATACTTGGGTTCGATTTTTTTCTAATCGTGTCACCATTACCATGTGTATGTGAGTAAAGCGTAATTTCAATTGGGTTCACTTATTTACCATATCCTACGAATATTTTTTGAGTAAAAATACTTGTCAACGGGTATTTTCTAAAATTTTAAACCACAAGGGATTCCCCAGCGGGTAGGAAATCGGTCAAAATAATAAAGAATCTATTTGGGGGTGGGGTCATTGGGGTGCATCAGTGCATGCACGTAAAATGGTCAAAAGGTCTCGGACAGACTAACAAAGCGACTCCATTAGCTGACCTCTGCGCTACCCATAGCCTTTAATAATAATAATCAAAGTTTTACAAGAAGTATGGTAGTGGCTAGTAATCTTAAAATGTACTTATATTTTGCAATGAACATATGTAAAAAGTAAAAGTAGCACAGAGAGTCAACTCGCTGTAGTAAATGTGAAATGGGGCGAAATTCCAGAGGAGCGGAAAAGAGCTAAAGAATTGACACTAATATTTCCAAGAAAATATTATATGCCTACGAAATGAGAATGTATTTGTTTAGTTGGTTGGTTGGTCTCTTTTAGTCGTATATGGATACGTCTGTGTGTAACTGTAAAGTACTCGTCTTGAATGAAAAGAAAAGGTAGTAGAATGAATATTATTGCATGTTCTTTTTCACTAGCGTAGAAAAAAAAGAAACTCTTTTTTCCTTTTCTCTGTAAAATCATGTTATTGAACGATCTCAAAAAATATATAGGTATTTTGATTTCTTTTCCATCTTCAGATATATAAGATTCGAAATTCTATTATTGCCTTATTGCCTTGTGCATCGTATGAATTTTTATAACATGTATAGAGTGCGTCACACGAATGTACGTGATTCACAATCAAAAAATCATTTATTTTTTACTATGTGTACTCTGAGAGAGTTCTTTTTGCGATATTTTTTCCAGGGAGGGGATTTGCAGAATTTCTCTTCACTTCAATATGCATCGTCTACTCGACACAGTTCTTCATTGCCGTACTTCTTCTCACGTCAACAAATCGGGTAAAAATTCCTTTATCGGGTTATCTTGTAAACTAGAGTAAAATAAAAAGTTGGAGTCAGGGACAGTGCAGTTTTTTTTGGTAGTGGCGGAAATGTTAAAGAAAAAAAGTGTTCTGTCTCTGTCTTTTCTAAGACCAATCATGTTTTTTATTACCTTATTTGTTACCTTAATACATATATTATACATGTAGTCATACTAGTCATATATATATTATGGATGTTTATTGTCATTGCAAAAAAAATGCAATTCTTGTTCTCTCTTTTTTTTATCCCTGTTATTTAGTCGGAGAAGTTGGAGAACGCATGTGTAAAGTGTCAAATCTGGATCTGCATTTCTCACTTTTTACTAACGACCTTGGCCACAGAGCTGTTTATCCTAGGATTTAATTTAATAAGACCGGGTGCCACTTCAGAGCAAACGGTTACGTTCAGCATTGCCACCGTTATATGCCTTCTCAAAACCGGGTTTCGCATCTTTGCCGAGCGCTCGGTGAAAGAGTATCTTCGTGACATTTATTCCGTTCCGGTAATTTACATTCCAACTTAATCTTTCTTAATATATTCTAAACACGTCCGTTGATATATGTTTTCCTGTTAATATTTTTTTTTATTCCAGGGAGTTCAATTCTCCGACAGCATGTACTTTGCGCCTCGACACCTCACAACACATTATGCTCAAAACTATCACCACCATCAACACCACCATTGTAACCATCATCAAGCAATCGTCGATGACAATGATGACCAAGATAACTACGCTGAAGAGCTAGAACCAGAACATAACAACTCATCGCCGTATCGTTATTCGCCATATAGGGCTAGGCCATATTATGACTATGACTATGATGAGTATGATTACGACTATGACGAAGATCATACAAGAGACTATAATTATAGCAACAGACGTTATGAATATGATGTTGTTTGATTATGACTACTTGTTAAATTAGAAAAATTATGGTTTACGAATGAGACGAATACGACGAGCCGACGACGACGATACTGCTATTACTTTTACTACAGAAAATTGATTATGGTTTATTATTATCATGATGTGTCTTACCTGTACTAACTAACTGTACTATTAAAATTAAAATCATGATGTGCTTATCAATAAACGAACATGATATGAACTCGTGTACGTTTACTCAAATGTGAAATACTCATTAAAACTATCGGGAATTTTCTCGTTTCTTCACATCTAAATTAAATCCACGTCACGTCATTCACAAAGGACGATAAATGGTTAGACTCATTCATGAACAAACTCACCAGATACAATGTTTTCTGATATACCTAAACTTTCTTTAAAACGCCAACGTAAAGAAACTACTATACTTGCATAAATCGTAATGAGAATATCAGATCATTCCATTAAATCTCTAATCACATCTCTATTCAGTACCTACCCTAATGGGACTTCTACCTTCATTTATGCATGGTTTTAGAATATTTTTGTTTCCAGTTTTTTAACTTTTAGTTAGTCAGTTTTCACTGTTATGAATGTAAATTACTACTTTAGAGCTATGATTTTCTAAATTAAAAATTATATGCATTTTTTTATGGAGATTCACGTGGATGCTATTCTACTGATTTCTACTTACGTATTACTTTATACTAATTTCAGAATTGATTATTGAGATGCTCATTGGCAAAATCTACTGTAGAAGTGATTCTTGAACAAAAAATAAAAACATCGAACGACGCTGAACTAAACGAAAAGAAACAAAGGAAAAGCATAAGATGTTCTGGGAAATGTAAGACTGCTGCGCGAAATCTACAAATGACTAGTTCTCCTCTGACATTTCACTTTGGATTTTATACCCAATCGGCTTTTCTGCAATGCACCTGCAGCTGTGCTGGTGCTTTCTCCTTCCCATTCAATCAAATCAAACCGATTTCTAAATCTTGTAGCCTTTTACTGGTACATGGAAAATCGCGAATGTGAAAGGAGCAATGTTGGTTGTATAGCATAGGAAATGCTTAAAACATTAAAATATTGGAATTTAGTTAGTGCGTCACTTGTTCCATCTTCATCGTTTCAAGTTCAAAGTAAACGCTATTTTCTTAAAGGTTTCATTTCACCAAGTTGGGATCTTGAATTCCGTAAAATTTCAACGAGGACTCAGCGAACAACGGTTTGTTAATCAAAGCAATCGTGAAAATAATGACAAGAAAACCACTTGAATAGGTACATTATAAATGAAGTTTTTTTTAAATTGCTCTTTCTAGCCACTGAAAATGTCTTGTGGAAAAGAAAGGTCTTTGGAGGAAGTGGAGCGGTCGCTTAATAACTGGCTGAAGCCACAAACACTTGGAGAAAGTTGGGATAACATTGGTCTACTTGTGGGCTCGGGAAAGTTTGAGAAGAATGAGAAAATGATTAGTGGGATTATGTTATGCAATGATTTGATGCCTGCCGTTCTCGACGAAGCCATCTCTAAAAATGCAGATTTAATTATCGCCTATCATCCTCCCATATTCACTGGAATGAAATCAATTTCATATGGTGGTTGGAAGGTTAGAATAAGCTGAATAAACACACATCATTTGTTAACTAATTATATAAATTAGCCGATCTTTTATTTTACCGTGTGAGTTTAATCATCTTATGTCTATTTTATGCAGGAACGACTTATCGCACGATGCCTTGCAAACGATGTTTGTATTTACAGTCCACACACAACCTTGGATAGTACTATCGGTGGAATAAACGACAGAGTTTTAAATGCCCTCAGTACGATTAAGTGTCAATTTACAGTTTAGTGAATGAATTTCGCTTGTTTGTTGGTTTTTAATATTTTGCTATGTACGCCCCTTTTATATTTCAGAAACAGGCAATAACGAATCAAGTGTAATTAAGCCGATCATCCCTTCTACCTTCGTCACTGCTGAAACTCGAGGTGTTGCCTTTGCTTCCACTATAGAAAATATTGGAAAGGTGATTGAAAGCATTCCATTGCAGAATTATTCGGATGTGTTGATCTCCCTCAAAAGTAACGATTCCTCTGCGACGTTATCCGTGTATTCTAAGTCTCGTGTTGATGAAATTACTGAATTGGTTTCAGCTCTTGGGATTCCTGATATAAGGTTAATTTTCATTATATATTTCTATAGATAACCGTGCATTATTTTTTTAATTGGTATTCAAACTTTTGTGGGTATGCTCTTTTGTAGTGTGAGTACTATTGAGGACCAGCCAATTTTTGGTGCTGGCCGAATCGTCGAATTAAATGAACCGATTGAGTTGGACCTAGCAGTAGATGCCGTCAAGTCACATCTTGGACTTGGCTACGTCCAGTTAGCCTATGGTGGAAGTAAGTGATTGTCTAAACTAAACAATTTAATATTCCATAATGGTACTATAATGAGACATTGAAGATAATACAAGATTTTACGTTATATCATAGAACCAACTATCAAAAATGCCGCTGTCTGCGTTGGATCTGGTAGCTCATTGCTGAAACCGATAGCAGGAAAAGTGGATCTACTAATTACGGGCGAGATGAGCCATCATGATATTTTGGAATGCATTGCCAAGAAGTCATCATTGATTTTATGTAATCACTGCAGTTCTGAAAGGCACTATTTGGCCGATTTGTCAGAGACTTTGAAAATTGTTACGGGAATATCAAATATATTTGTTTCGGAAGAGGACAGTAGTCCGTTACGTTTAGTTCTGTAATAATATAAATGTAAAGGTGCATAATGTACTATAACTTTTAAAAAATCTTCTACATTCAATAAAACCATTGCATTACTTGTTACTCAATTCGGATTTTTTTTTACAAATCTCTCCTTCAGCCGTTCAAAATATATTTTCATTCTTACGATTGCTCCCTCCATCCTACTAATAAAACGAACATTCTTTAACACTAAAAATACATGTATTAAAGTTTTGACGTATGCAAGTTTAATTTACAAGAATAGTTTTCGAAGTGGAACATTGAAATAAAACGAAATCATGTATTTTAATATAAGAAACAGTATCACAACTTACATACAAAATCAATATTTTACAAGTTTCTTAAACGATAACATTATGTGTAGTAATCAAACACCAATTCACATTTAAATTTAATCGATCCCTTCTTGCTTTTCCTTGATAGCTTCCTGAAATGACAATTATTTAAAAAAAAAAAAAAAAAAACATTACTTAGCAAAATTAAAAAGTGACAAGACATCCATGCTTTCATTGTTATTTATTCAGTAGTATCATTTATAGTTACCTTAAAACGTTCCTCCAAAAGGGACAACTCTGATATGAGATCCATAATCGCATTTCTCATAGCATCTTGAGGCGTGTAATCAGCAGTCGTTTGAACCCTAATTATAATTTTGTGCTCCAGTGGATGCGGTTGTTTGTATCCAGCGAAAAGTACATGAGGATCCTTCAATAACTGACTGAAATAGTTATTCAAAAGAGCAAATGCGTCATTAAGTTTATTAAATTAAAACAAAACTAAACGGGAAACCTAAACGTTGTAAATACTTACTGTCGGATCATGTTTCCAAGAGTGTGATCCTCCTTGTTAATTGTGATTAGCGCTGCGTTTGGAACCTTCGTGTCCAATTCTATTAAAACCCTAGACAAATATATTTACAGTTAAAATCACTCTTTCGTAAATTATCTAAAGTCATCAATGTCAACACCAGCAAATGCTTTAAGTCAAACAAATAAATTGAACCTATGACGCTTTGAAATTTCCTTACTTCTTTTCTCCGTCAAAAAGCACGAAGCTTTCGAATGTTGGAGGGGCATTCATTATCTTTAACTTTTATTTCTGTGTCAGACAATAACTATCTAGAAACAAATCCTTTCTAGAATTGTTAACTTAACTAACTGCAGTTAACTGCTTTAACAAACTATCCAGTAAAACTACAATCTGAGTTGGGTGAAAGATGCATTAAAAAATTAAATGGATCATCGGCGAAATCGGCATTGTACATTACCTGAACTGAAAGTAAACAAATCATTTTTGTTTACCACGACTTTGTCTACGTCTCACATAAACCCAGTTCACAATGCTTTCTAAAAGCATGTAAAAGCATACACACACACCGGATGACGCTCATTCAGTCAGTAAGTACTAACAATAAGTACACTTGAGTACACATTCCCCTCTATGCCATATTTTCATGCCCTCCGTTTTTTTAACGTCTCAACTATTTTCAATTAATTTTAATTTTTCGGAATTTGCCAATTTAAAACTGTATATCGTTCTATTTGTACTCTCTTGATTTTACTGTCTTATGAATGGGAATATGAATTAACACAATAATGTACTACCTGTGTGAATAACAGTATAAGTTATTGTAAATATATATTTTAACAGACTTGGAACTCATACAATACAATGGCTTTTAGTGTTTTCCCAATATTTGCAAATCGTTTCGAAACATTTTTAAATGTTGGCCCTATATGCCTTCTGCCTACCACTTTAAAGATAGTAAATTATAAAACTATTACCCCGTCGTATTTTTTGTTTCCACTATCCGATATATTATTTGAGAAAACAGGCAATGTAGATGCAAAAGAAAGTTGTTTAAACTTTTAAATAAAATTAAACTGGCTATCAACAGAATATAGAATGAATACTCAATTCGTTGATCATATTTAAATAATTTTAATTATCTATTATTCTAAATCATTATTAGCATGGATGTATATTTCATTTCATAACTTTTTTGCATTTAATACTATTCAATAAACGGATACAAAAAGATTGTAAGAATGAAAGACATTTCTGGGTGCATATGTTCCGAAAGCAAAAAATAAGCATTCTTGTAACTCAACTTGTAATATGCGAAATAACCGAATTTAAAATTGACCTAGTCAGTCGGTCACCAACTAACGACAGGACTAGACGAAAAGGCCGCCATTTAAAATTTCATTTAGGGTTTAGCTGAAAATCTATTTCAGACCAGACACCAGCAGACTTTTCAAGAAATTCGTATTTGAAAAAACAGCAAAATAGAATACCTGACTCAGCCGCAGAACTTGCTCTCAAATCAGCTAAGTTTAGTAAAAAGTAGTTACGAATTGACAGCAGATTGAATATCGGATATATTTTAACCTATTTCATAAGAAGCGAATATTTTACTACACCCATTTTATTTTTAACTATTTCAGCCTTATTCAGTGTCAGTGTTCAATCTCATTCATACCTATCGGCTTAAATCATTATCGCCAATCGTAAAGACGCCAACCGTTACCAAAATTGATTACTAGTATTCATCAGACGTTCTTGTCGATACGCATTATCAGAGTCATTAGCAGCTTCAACAATCATTTGCAGCCTTTCTTCTAGTCATATCTATTATGGACCACACAAATAATTAGACAAAATAAAATGAACTTATATGCTATATAACACATCATTGGTGTAAAACGATATTGAACAACTTGCATATGTATAAATATTAAGTTTTAGAATTCCATGTTGCATTTCTGGGTACCATC